>WNGS01130299.1:11745-25788 GCA_020271785.1 Procambarus virginalis
GCCAGGTGGCAGGCCAGTATACTTACCGATACACGGTAGATCGGAAAAAAGGACCGAGAATCGGGCGGCTTTTCCACGAAACTCAGTCCCCCAACGACGCCAACGGATGGTGACAGATTAGACACACACGTTCTCCCAATTCAGTCATATTTACTACAGAAAATAGCATTATTTTTTGTTAGCGTACTGGCCAGCTAATCAGTATATATATGTAACTTATATTGGAAGAGAGTACCACCTCTGGCTGGAAGAAGGGGGACCCATAGCCTCGGAGGAAACCACACATAACGCATTAGAGGGAATGTTTAGGTCCCCTCCAATACAGTTTTTGTGTGCTTTTCTCCTACCACCCCCTTCCTTTTGTGTTTTTTTGTGTTTCATTAGATATTTATAGTTTACAAGATGTACATTGGTTAATATAATCGGATTTCAAGGTTTATGGATCTCTTGGCCCTCCTCTGCTTCCGGACAGGAACCGAGGACACAGCAGGCGTTTCCCCTCTGGACTGTCACACTGAGGTGCTGAAACAGGAAACTGGCAGCTCTCTGTTGGTGTCAGTGAGTCTGGAACCCAATTTCTTGAGAAATCCCAAGGCACTCTTGCCCCAGGGGCCATGCGTCTCAGACGCTATGGGAACAAAGAGGTATTGACCTTCCAGTCGCCTGTATTTGATTGATTTTGCTGTTTCCCTGTGGTTGGCCGCCCCAACTGCTTGATCAGCACCGAAGTGTATGTAGGTGTCAGCCAGGGTGGATACACATGTGTAGTCTCACACTAGCTGTCTGCCCCTCTTCCAGGGGTATATTGTGATGCCATCAGGGCGAAGTGCCGGTCACCTAGATTTTGGTCCCCTAGGATGCGAGGTTCTCCCTCTGCTGGGCAATGAGCTGAGACAAGGCTCCATTTGATGATGTCACTGACCTCGTTGTGTCTTGTATGCCAGCCCTTGAAGCTTCCACAGTGCAGCCCATGCAATCCACAATGATCTGCTTCCACTCCNTGTTGACTTTATTGTTTTTTATACATTGTTTACTGTTCTGCTGTCTTTGTTAGTGTTCTGCTGCAGTCATGTTGCGTTTGTTAGTGTTCTGTTGCAGTTCTGTTGACTTTGGTAGTGTTCTGTTGCAGTTCTGTTGACTTTGGTAGTGTTCTGATGCAGTTCTGTTGACTTTGGTAGTGTTCTGTTGCAGTTCTGTTGACTTTGGTAGTGTTCTGTTGCAGTTCTGTTGACTTTGGTAGTGTTCTGTTGCAGTTCTGTTGATTTACTTTAATTTACTTGAGTTCTGTTGACAAGTGGCAATATTTACCATTAATCTTTCATAATGTTAAATATACACTTTGTTAGTTCGTATTTAAATTAAAAGAATTTAATTTCCTGTCATTCAACGTATGTATTGAGTTTTAACTGGGCGTACTCACCTGTAAATCCTTCCTTACATGGGAGGTGACTGTCAGCTCTGGGCCCCGCCTTGCGCCCACCTATTGCAACTGTTATTGATTCTTGAATTTTATTGGATCTAATCTTGAAGTATTTAAGAACATTATTTATTACAGTACATCACTTATATATGTAAATATAAAGTATTTACTACTTAACCTTTTAGGATAAAGTAGATTAGGCAGCTCTTAAAATCCTATATGAGGCGGCTCCTATATATATATATATATATATATATATATATATATATATATATATATATATATATATATATATATATATCCACTCCAACTCACACAATGTCTAACCTGCGCTTGAAACAATCCAGCGATCCCACGTCTGTTCTGTTAGCTGGTAATTTGTTTCATAAATGATCAACGGTGTTTCTAAATGACTGTGCCTGCATGCCAGTAATTGCGTGCATAATGGTTCGGTTAATGACACGACTTACGACGTCTATGTCAGTCTCTACACTCACTGACCACCGACCTCGTTCACTACATTTCCAGTCGTTACAAAGATGCAGTTGTTTAGCCTCACCAAACGCTACAAGAACTAGACTACACACTTTCCAGAGTCGATACTATGAAGTCCCAAGAAACGTCACTATTCTGATGTACTTAGTTCCTCTTAATAATAGCAATTTGTACGCAGGGGTCGACTGAGTGAAACAAACTACATTCACCTGTAAGGGATACGAGGACAAGGATCCAGGCTGTGATGATGAAGGAACGGTGATGAACTAATTGAACCATCGGATTCGAACGCCGACTCAGCACTAAGCGACGACAGTGACTTGGGATACATGGAGTAAAGAACCATACCTACCACTTGGACCATCGGGAATCGAACGCCGAGGACGTAAGAAGCTGCATCCAGCAGTCGGAGTGAATGAGCGTTCTGAGAGCAACCTGTTCTCATACAAAGAACGGCGCATGTCCCTGGTAAGCGTTACATAACGTCAAACAATTATTGTACTAGAAATGATAGCGGCTCGCGAAAGTAACGTACTGTCCCGTTTTCTGCTTTGGGTCCTCTGGTAGGTTAGCATAAGGACACTGTAGTTGGACAGCTTCTTGACGTAGGGGAACCTCAGGAGGACGGCTGCTGAGAGAGCACTAATGTGGTTGTCCAAAACTCGTTGTAGACAATTTTTCATTTTCAAATCATATCAAACAAACGTTTGATATGATTTGATAAGACCTGTCAAATAAAATAAAATTAATTACAGCTATTTAATAATGGAGAAAATTTTGAAATTCTAAGTAAATATATAATACCTGCCCTTCCCCTAGGAAGACCTAGCTAATATATGGACAATAGAGAGTATTATTAGAGATAAGATTTTGTTTAAGTATGTAATTTAACCTATTTTTATTTTACGATACCCTGGCAAGACATCTATAGGAAGAAGAGCTCATCAACCTATAATAACTCCCATTAACAAATTATATCTGGAGTTGACCCGTCCTCAACCTCTTAATTACCCCTAATTAACCTAATACCAACTACTGGACAATTAATAGAAGAATTAATTTAGCCCACTCATCTCATATCCACTTACAAAATCCAACCTATCCTCCTGTGTAGATAGTACCTATTGTGACTATCGTCAATAGTCACCAATTCGTACGTACTAAGCTTGCAGACAGTAATATACTGACTAGTAAGGAATTCTTCTCAAATAAATGATACTAAAACACAAACTGAAATATTACTAGGCCTATTAGGTAGGGAGCCGGTCGGCCGAGCGGACAGCACGCTAGACTTGTGATCCTGTGGTCCCGGGTTCGATCCCGGACGCCGGATAGAAACAATAGGCAGAGTTTCTTTCACCCTATGTCCCTGTTACCTAGCAGTAAAATAGGTACCTGGGTGTTAGTCAGCTGTCACGGGCTGCTTCCTGGGGGGGTGGAGGCCTGGTCTAGGACCGGGCCGCGGGGACACTAAAGCCCCGAAATCATCTCAAGATAACCTCAAGATAGTATAGCACACATATGTACTATATTAGGCCTAATATATCGTGTATTAGGCCTATGGAGGTTAGGTTAGGCTAGTTTGTCAAGGCAACACAAGGAAAAAATAGTTTCCAGTTTGTCCATCTCAATAGTTCAGATTTCTACTTTCCAATTTCGTTGTACGTCGGTATATATACTATGATTCTCATCGTTACTATAAGTACTTCCAAAGCAGGAGGATGGGATAAAAATATTATAAACCACTTGGACTGGTTGTTTGAACGGCTGTTGCATTTTGCAGGGCTGTGTTCGATCCCCGATGGTCCATGAGGTAGAACCCCGTTCCTTCACTCCATCCTCATATTCCAGCTCCTTGTCCTCATACCCCAGCTCCTTGTCCACATATACCAGCTCCTTTTTCTTATATCCCAGCTCCTTGTCCTCATACCCCAGCTCCTTGTCCCATATACCAGCTCCTTTTTCTTATATCCCAGCTCCTTGTCCTCATACCCCAGCTCCTTGTCCACATATCCCAGCTGCTTGTCCTCATACCCGTACCAACTACTAGAGACATACTGGCTTACCGCTCGTGATAACTGTGTTACACAACAGTGTGGAGTCACCAGCGCTCACATCTTACAAATTACTGAATCATCTTTAGAAATGATCCAGAGCATGGAGAGTGATGGAGATCATCATCTTGTAATCAAACCTGTCTTTTACTCGGCCTATCTTGAGGTTTTCTTGAGATGATTTCATGGCTTAGTGTCCCCGCGGCCCGGTCCTCGACCAGGCCTCCACCCCCAGGAAGCAGCCCGTGACAGCTGACTAGCTCCCAGGTACCTATTTACTGCTAGGTAACAGGTGCATCAGGGTGAAAGAAACTCTGCCCATTGTTTCTCGTCGGCGTCTGGGATCGAACCCAGGACCACAGGATCACAAGTTCAGCGTGCTGTCCGCTTGGCCGACCGGCTCCACGTATATATATATGTCCTAACTTCAGCCTATGACGTATGACAGGTCTATTGTTGCTTGTTTAGTCCAAGGGCAGGTTAATTCATAGGTATTTTCTTTTCTCTTTGTTACGTTCTTTAAAATTCAAATATTCCTGAACGTGGATTTCGGGAGCACAAAAGACCATATTGTGTACAGCCCGGCCTCTCCAGTTGTGGCACCGTTACACTAATTATGTACTATATTAACCTAACCTAACTTAATCTACCTAACCTAACCTAACCTAACCTAACCTAACCTAACCTAACCTAACCTAACCTAACCTAACCGAGGACCTACGATTAGAAAACGTCATTGTCAATTTTGCGAGCCGCTGTGATTTAGAGTACATCTTGTTTTCGACGTTGGGGACTTAACGTCAAAATATGATGTAGTTGTTGAAAAGAGAGAGGTATAAGTGCTCTCTCTCTCTTTAGGTGGGGGATGGATTATCCTGACCTTCGCACAGCTTTCACACACTGTGCTGCTGGAAAGGTTAATTATCCTGACCTTAGTACAGTATTCACACACTGTGCTGGAGAGGTTAGCGGTTAAGACACATCAGCTGTGGCAAAGTGGTTAATATGACAACAGCAACATGTTATACCAGGCACCAGTAAATAATTAGTAAGAGTCGGGAAATAAAAGATTTCTCGTATCGTACTGGAAGCAGTAAAGGGGAGAGTACTTGTATCGTACCGGAAGCAGTAAGTACTCTCTCTCTCTGGCGTGACTTAACAGTGACGCCAGCAGAAGTAAGCGAGACTTTACTGTGCACTTAGTAATTCAATACTTCCTGGAAGCTTTTGTTAAGTTTCTCTCATACCTCTTTATTATCCTCCGTGTGTCCTCTCTTCACTTTTTAAGTGTTCATTTCCTTGGTCGTTCTCAGTCGTTTTCCTCCTCGTCAAAATCAGTGAACACTGCTATGGAACAGTTGTGGCTGGGGGACTGTGCCTTCTATGGAACAGTTGTGGCTGGGGGACTGTGCCTTCTATGGAACAGTTGTGGCTGGGGGACTGTGCCTTCTATGGAACAGTTCTGGCTGGGGACTGTGCCTTCTATGGAACAGTTGTGGCTGGGGGACTGTGCCTTCTATGGAACAGTTGTGGCTGGGGGACTGTACCTTCTATGGAACAGTTCTGGCTGGGGGACTGTGCCTTCTATGGAACAGTTGTGGCTGGGGGACTGTGCCTTCTATGGAACAGTTCTGGCTGGGGGACTGTGCCTTCTATGGAACAGTTGTGACTGGGGGACTGTGCCTTCTATGGAACAGTTCTGGCTGGGGGACTGTGCCTTCTATGGAACAGTTGTGGCTGGGGACTGTGCCTTCTATGGAACAGTTCTGGCTGGGGGACTGTGCCTTCTATGGAACAGTTGTGGCTGGGGGACTGTGCCTTCTATGGAACAGTTCTGGCTGGGGGACTGTGCCTTCTATGGAACAGTTGTGGCTGGGGGACTGTACCTTCTATGCTGTTTTATTTTATGCTTTGTTTCTTTGCCACTTTCTTAGTTTCTGTGTACTCATTTTTGGCCCTTTTGTATACATTGTGAGTCCCTCTGTCCTGCCTTCTCTGTGTAGCTTCCACCCAATTTTGATTCTTTGCCTCCAGGTAGTGCTTTCTGAACCATGAACTTTGCCTCCAGGTAGTGCTTCTGAACCATGAACTATGCCTCCAGGTAGTGCTTTCTGAACCATGAACTATGCCTCCAGGTAGTGCTTTTTGAACCATGAACTTTGCCTCCAGGTAGTGCTTTCTGAACCATGAACTTTGCCTCCAGGTAGTGCTTTCTGAACCATGAACTATGCCTCCAGGTAGTGCTTTCTGAACCATGAACTTTGCCTCCAGGTAGTGCTTCTGAACCATGAACTATCCCTCCAGGTAGTGCTTTCTGAACATGAACTATGCCTCCAGGTAGTGCTTTCTGAACCATGAACTATGCCTCCAGGTAGTGCCATCTGAACCATGAACTATGCCTCCAGGTAGTGCCATCTGAACCATGAACTTTGCCTCCAGGTAGTGCTTTCTGAACCATGAACTTTGCCTCCAGGTAGTGCCATCTGAACCATAACTATCCCTCCAGGTAGTGCTTTCTGAACCATGAACTATGCCTCCAGGTAGTGCTTTCTGAACCATGAACTATGCCTCCAGGTAGTGCCATCTGAACCATGAACTAATGCCTTTCTTTGTTCCTTTATGCCTCGGTGGTGGCATAAAACTTTCTTCAGCGTATTTGGTTTTGCTGGTTACGTAGTCCATCATGTCTTACCCTGATGTTCTGCCAAGGTCTCTTCACCGTGATATTCCCTCCAGGAATTCTCTGACCTTCTGGTATTTCGCTTTCCGTTAAGCTGGGCTTACACTATGTTGTAAGTATAGTGTTTTTTTTGTCTCCAAGTATTTGTGCTTACAGGATGGAGCTCTTAGCTCTTGGACCCTGGCTTTTGAACTATTGGTTGTAAAATTTAATGCCTTGTGACCTGTTTATTGTCACGTGATGGGGTACCTGGCAGTGTCTGGGTGGTGATCCTCCAGCGCCCTCTCCTCCCGTCTCCACTCTCTCCACGTTCTCCTTCCATCTCTCTCGACTCTACACCCTCTCCTCTCCTGTCTCCAACTCTCATCGTCTCCTCCTCCTCTCCTCCATTTTTCCCTCTCCATCTCTTTCCCCCCTACCCCCCTTCTCTCTCAACGTCCCTCTCTTCTCGCCTTCCTCCCCCCTTTTCTTCCTTCTTGCTTAATCCCTTGACCCCCTACCCGCCCTTTCTCTCTCTCTCTCTCTCTCTCTCTCTCTCTCTCTCTCCTCTCTCTCTCTCTCTCTCTCTCTCTCTCAGACAATGTAATACCGTAACCAAAATGAATTCACGTTCATCGTTTTAGAGTCAAATGTGGTGGCGGACTTAACATCAGAACTCCACGGAAAACACAACCCATGATTTTACATCATGCGTCCTGAATATACCATGGTGGGTGCTTAAGATGCCGATATTTCCACACCTCCTTGAGTAGTATACACACCTCCTTGAGTGGTATACACACCTTGAGTGGTATACACACCTTGAGTGGTATACACACCTACTCCTTCAGTGGTATACACTACTTCGTTGCTTCGTCACATACCTCAGGAATGAGTACCATTATATCATTAGTGACTTTAGGCCTCGTATACACTACTACTACTATCTAGAAATCCAACATTCTGAATTTTACTCATTTTGTATGTATAAACTTATAGCTGAATAAACTATTATTATTATTATTATTAAATTATTATTACTATTATTTAATCTTTATTATTGAATTATTATTATATTATTATTAAATTATTACTATTAATTATAATTATTATTATTATTATTATTATTATTATTATTATTATTATTTGACGTCTTTCCTTCCAGTTTCTCCACTGAACTTAACGCAGAGGACCATCAACTTAGTGTAGTTCCCCCGAGTCAGTTGCCTCTCCTCTTCCCCAACAGGTTCCGTCGTCTAACACCTTCATCACCACTATGTACACAAGCATGATAACTCTGAGATCGCCAACTCCTCGAGGCATCTCATACCCTATTGTTTCCACCACCTGACTCGTTGATGCGTCCGCTGGAGTTCTCGGAGGGTCTTTAATGGTCGGAAATGCGAAGCTCTTGCTTGCCTTGCCAACCGGTTTCGCTCTCCATGCCTCATGGGGGACATAATTATCCAGTCTATTTCCCTGTAGTTAAAATCCTCAAGTATTACAATCGTGGCTTTTGTTCGTCTGACCTCTGTGGCTGTCATTCCGTCACCTTTATGACATGGTGTGTGTGTGTGTGTGTGTGTGTGTGTGTGTGTGTGTGTGTGTGTGTGTGGTGTGTGTGTGTGTTGTGTGGTGTTTGTTGTGTGTGGTGTGTGTGTGTGTGTGTGTGTGTGTGTGTGTGTGTGTGTGTGTGTGTGTGTGTGTGTGTGTGTTTGTGTGTGTGTGTGTGTGGGGTGTGTGTGTGCGTATGTGTGTACTCACCTAATTGTGCTTGCGGGGTTGAGCTTTGGCTCTTTGGTCCCGACTCTCAACTGTCAATCAACTGGTGTACAGATTCCTGAGCCTACTGGGCTCTATCATATCTACATTTAAAACTGTGTATTGAGTCAGCCTCCACCACATCACTGCCTAATGCATTCCATCTGTTAACTACTCTGACACTGAAAAAGTTCCTTCTTACGTCTCTGTGGCTCATGTGGGTACTCAGTTTCCACCTGTGTCCCCCATGTTCGCGTCCCGCCAGTGTTGAATAGTTTATCCTTGTTTACCCGGTCGATTCCCCTGAGGATTTTGTAGGTTGTGATCATGTCCCCCCTTACTCTTCTGTCTTCCAGTGTCGTAAGGTGCATTTCCCGCAACCTTTCCTCGTAACTCATGCCTCTTAGTTCTGGGACTAGTCTAGTAGCATACCTTTGGACTTTTTCCAGCTTCGTCTTGTGCTTGACAAGGTACGGGCTCCATACTGGGGCCGCATACTCCAGGATTGGTCTGACATATGTGGTGTACAAGATTCTGAATGATTCCTTACACAGGTTCCTGAACGCTGTTCTGATGTTAGCGAGCCTCGCATATGCCGCAGACGTTATTCTCTTTATGTGGGCTTCAGGAGACAGGTTTGGTGTGATATCAACTCCTAGATCTTTCTCTCTGTCTGTTTCATTCAGTACTTCATCCCGTATTCAGTATCCTGTGTCTGTTCTCCTGTTTCCACTGCCTAGTTTCATTACTTTGCATTTACTCGGGTTGAACTTCAACAGCCATTTGCAGGACCATTCACTCAGTCTGTCTAGGTCATCTTGTAGCCTCCTACTATCATCCTCTGTTTCAATCCTGCTCATAATTTTTGCATCATCAACAAACATGAGAGGAACGAATCTATACCCTCTGGGAGATCATTTACATATACCAGAAACAGTATAGGTTCAATAACTGACCCCTGCGGGACTCCACTTGTAACGTCTCGCCAGTCTGAGACCTCACCCCTCACACAGACTCGTTGTCTCCTGTTGCTTAGGTACTCCTTTATCCAATGGAGTACTTTCCCTTTCACTCTAGCCTGCATCTCCAGCTTTCTCACCAGCCTCTTGTGTGGCACTGTATCAAAGGCTTTCTGACAATCCAAAAATATGCAGTCTGCCCATCCTTCTCTTTCTTGCCTTATTTTTGTTGCCTGGTCGTAGAATTCAAGTAACCCTGCGAGGCAGGACCTGCCATCCCTGAACCCATGTTGGTGCTGTGTTACAAAGTTCCTTCGCTCCAGAGGCTCCACTAGCATTTTTCGCACAATCTTCTCCATCAGCTTGCATGGTATGCAGGTTAGGGACACTGGCCTGTAATTCAGTGCCTCCTGTGTATCCCCTTTCTTGTATATCGGGACTACGTTAGCTGCTTTCCAAATATCTGGCAGTTCCCCTGTTGCCAGTGATTTGTTATACACTATGGAGAGTGGTAGGCACAATTCTTTTGCTCCTTCCTTTAGTATCCAAGGGGAGATTCCATCTGGTCCTATAGCCTTTGTCACATCCATCTCTAGTAAACACTTCCTTACTTCCCCGCTGTTAATGTGTGTGTGTGTGTGTGTGTGTGTGTGTGTGTGTGTGTTGTGTGTGTGTGTGTGTGTGTGTGTGTGTGCGCGCGTGTGTGGTGTGTGTGTGTGTGTGTGTGTGTGGTGTGTGTGTGTGTGTGTGTGTGTGTGTGTGTGTGTGTGTGTGTTGTGTGTGTACTCACCTATTTGTGCTTGCGGGTGTGTGTGTGTGTGTGTTGTGTGTGTGTGTGTGTGTGTGTGTGTGTGTGTGTGTGTTGTGTGTGTGTGTGTGTGCGCGCGCGCGCGTGTGTGTGTGTGTACTCACCTAGTTGTGTTTGCGGGGGTTGAGCTCTGGCTCTTTGGTCCCGCCTCTCAACTGTCAATCAACTAGTGTACAGATTCCTGAGCCTATTGGGCTCTATCATATCTATATGAAACTGTGTATGGAGTCAGCCTCCACCACGACACTACTTAATGAATTCCATTCGTTAACTACCCTGACACTGAAAAAATTCTTTCTAACGTCTCTGTGGCTCATCTGGGTACTAAGTTTCCACCTGTGTCCCCTTGTTCGTGTTCCACCCGTGCTAAAGAGTTTGCCTTTGTCCGCCCTGTCAATTCCCCTAAGAATTTTGTAGGTGGTTATCATGTCTACCCTTACTCTTCTGTTTTCCAGGGTTGTGAGGTTCAGCTCCCTTAGCCTTTCCTCGTAGCTCATTCCTCTCAGTTTCGGGACCAGTCTGGTGACATACCTCTGAATCTTCTCTAACTTCGTCTTGTGTTTAACGAGGTATGGATTCCAGGCTGGAGCTGCATACTCCAGAACTGGTCTTACATAAGTGGTATACAGGGTTCTGAACGATTCCTTACACAAGTTTCTAAAGGCAGTACTTATATTGGCCAGTCTAGCATATGCTGCTGATGATATCGTTTTGATGTGGACCTCTGGGGATAGGTTCGGTGTGATATCAACCCCCAGATCTTTCTCTCTATTTGACTCTTGTAGGATTTCACCTCCCAGATGGTACCTTGTGTTCAGCCTTCTGCTCCCTTCGCCTAATTTCATTACTTTACACTTTCCTGAGTTAAACTTTAGCAGCCATTATCTAGACCATTCCTCCAGTTTGTCCAGGTCGTCCTGAAGTCTCTATCTTCATCTGTTTTGATTCTTCTCATAATTTTGCATCATCAGCAAACATTGAGAGGAATGAGTCTATACCCTCTGGAAGGTCGTTTACATATACTAGAAACAGATGGCTCCGAGAACAGAGCCCTGTGGAACCCCACTGGTGACATCTCGCCGCTCTGATGCCTCCCCCCTCACCGTTGCTCGCTGTTTCATATTGCTTAGATACTCCCTTATCTACTGGATCACCTTACCTTTCACTCCTACCTGCTGCTCCAACTTTTGTAACAGCCTTTTGTGAGGTACTGTGTCAAAGGCTTTATGACAGTCCAAGAATATGCAGTCTGCCCACCCTTCTCTTTCCTGCCTAATTTGTGTTGCTTGGTCATGGAATTCTATTAGGCCTGTGAGGCACGATTTACCATCTCTGAACCCATGCTGGTGATGTGTTACAAAGCTGTTTCCCTCCAGATGCTCTACGAGCGTTTTCCTCACAATCTTCTCTATCACCTTGCATGGTATACAAGTTAGGGAAACTGGCCTGTAGTTCAGTGCCTCTTGCCTGTCACTCGTTTTGTATATTGGGACTTCATTAGCTGTCTTCCAGCTTTCCGGAAGGTCCCCCGTTTCCAGTGACCTGTTATACACCATAGAGAGTGGCACACTTAGTGCTTCTGCACCTTCTTTTAGAATCCATGGTGAGATTCTGTCAGGCCCAACAGCCTTTGTCACATCCAGCTCCAACAGATTCCTTTTGACCTCATCACTGGTGAGGTAAATTTCCTCCAAGGTTGTTCGGTTTGCCTCCTCATTTAGTGCAGAGACCTCTCCTTGTTCCATTGTGAAGACCTCCTGGAATCTCTTGTTGAGTTCTTCATACACCTCTGTCCTTCTCTGTGTATCTGTTCTCCCCTTTTCTCAGTGTCATCACTTGTTCCTTCACTGCTGTTTTCCTCCTGATGTGGCTGTGGAGCAGCTTTGGTTGGGTCTTAGCTTTACTCGCGATGTCATTTTCGTACTGCCTCTCTGCTTCTCTCCTCACTCTGATGTACTCATTTCTGGCCCTCTGGTATCTCTCCCTGCTCTCTGGTGTTATGTTGTTCCTGTAGTTTCGCCATGTTCATTTACTCAATTGCTTCGCTGCCGCACATTCCTGGTTGAACCACGGATTCTTCTATTGATTTTCATTTTTCACTTTTTGGGCTGGGATAAACCTGTCTGCAGCCTCCTGACACTTCGGAGTGACATAATCCATCATATCCTGTACAGTCTTTTCTCTGAGTTCTGTTTCCCATGGTATTCCCATTAGGAAGTTCCTCATCTCGTCATATTTTCCTCTTCGGTAATTTAGTCTTTTTCCTTCCAATCCCATCCTTGATAGGTTATCCCTACTTCTACCAGATACTCAAGTATCAATACACTGTGGTCACTCATTCCTATGGGGGCTTCATATTTGACTTCCCTTATTTCTGAGTCATTTAAGGTGAAATCAGGTCGAGTCTAGCTGGTTCGTCGTTTCCTCTCAATCTTGTGGGTTCCTTGACATGTTGGCTCAGAAAGTTCCTTGTACTCACTTCCAAAAGTTTAGATCTCCATGTGTCTTCACCTCCATGTGGGTCCCCATTCTCCCAGTCTATTTTTCCATGGTTGAAATCACCCATGATTAAGAGTCTGGATCCATTCCTGCAAGCAACTGAAGCTGCTCTCTCTCTATTATGTTAATGGTAGCCATGTTGTTTCTGTCGAACTCTTGTCTGGGTCTTCTGTCATTTAATGGAGGGTTGTAAATGACTGCCACTATTATCTTAGGTCCACCCATTGTCATAGTTCCTGTTATGTAATCTCTGAATCCGTCGCAGCCCGGAATTTCCATCTCTTCAAAGCTCCAGTCCTTCCTTATCAGCAGGGCCACTCCTCCACCTCCTCTCCCTTCCCTCTCTTTCCTTACTATATAAAAGTCCTTTGGAAACACAGCATTTGTTATGACTCCTGACAATTTTGTTTCTGTGAGTCCTATTACATCTGAGTTTTCTTCCTGCGCCCTTTCTGCCAGTTCACTTGCTTTGTTGGTAATCCCATCAATGTTTGAATACATTACCTTGAAGCTCACTTTCCTATATCCATTTTCACCTTCACTCCCCACTAGTGCAGGAAGTTGTTCCATGGGCATTGCTGCTTGGGTAGGCTCATCCTCCTGTGGGTAGTTACCAGGGGTTCTGAGGGAGGTGGGGGTAGGGGGGGTAGGAGGGGCAGGGGGAGGATGGCTTAGAACTGGGGTGGGGATGGAGGACTTAGTTCATGTCTGGGCCGGCTAGGGGCAGGAGGAAGACCAGGGGTGAGAGGGAAGGGGGGGCTCGGGGTAGGGAGGGAGGGAGGGAGGGTGGGATTGGGTGGAATGGTGGAACTCCCCACCTATAGGGTGGTGAGTTGGGATGTTGCAGTCCTCTCTGGGGTTCCCGAGGTGCTGGGTTGGGGTTCACACTCCCACTGGGATTGCTGGGTTGGGGGTTGAGGTTCCCTGGCTCCCTTCCCTCTGCTGCGCCTTCTCCTTGCATCTGCTGCCTGTATTATCTCTGTCCTGGTCATGTCCCTCTGAAGAATACCTGTCTGTAACTCGTTACATTTTCAGTTTGCTCTTTTTTGCTAGTATGTCCTCTTTGATGCCTCGTTTTTTGAGCACTACCTTGATCACCTGGTCTTTGTCTCTGTTGTACTGGCCGATCGGAAAACTTCTCTATGTCTGTTTCAGCGCCTTCCAGACCTATCTCCTTTAGTATCCCTGCCACTGCAGCTTTGTCCTTAGACCTCCATTCTTCCCTTGTGGAACCATCTTGTTCCTTAACACCTACCACTACTACAGCTCTTTTCCTTTCCATAACTGGCTCGTGCATCTAGCTGCCTCCTGTGAGGTTACTGCTTTCATTACAACTTCCTTGACTGTGGACATTGCTCCTGGGCTCTTCAGCATTTCAGCAAAGGTGG
>WNGS01130300.1:0-39747 GCA_020271785.1 Procambarus virginalis
AAAAATTTCCTAAAATCATATCCATATAAATTTATATTATATAATAATAATTTATGAATTTCGGGCTTGTTCGCCTATATAATAATAAATAGTTATGATCTATATATATAATATATTAAAAAAAAAAAAAAAAAAAAAAAAAAAAAAAAAATATATCATTATATATATATATATATATTATGATATATTGTCGTACCTAGTAGACAGAAAACACTTCTCACACTACTATGCAACGCCCGATTTGCTAATAGCAAAATTTTCATGAATTTAAATTGTTTTTGACTACCTTAACCACCTAACCTAACATAACCTAACTTTCTCACTACCAACATCACCTAACCTATAAAAGGATAGTTGGTTAGTTAGGTAGGGGTGGTTGGTTACGGTGTCATATACTAACGGTTAAGATAATAACCTCCAATAAAAAAAATTGACCTCATACATAATGAAAATGGGTAATCTCTATCATTTCATAAGAACAACATTAGTCAAATTATTAAGTCATAAAAAACTTTGCTTATTATTCAAATCGGGCCTTGAATAGTAAGCCAAAAAGTGAGTCTGGCTACTAGGTAACGACATATATACATTATGTATATATAGTGTAATAACAAGAAAATAAAGTCGAAATATATTATAATATAGTATATAATTATAATGTGACCGAAAAAGTAAGAATTAATAATTCTAACACTAATTTTCTTCATATTTTTTATGTTTCTTTTGACTGTCAATGGTAATTGAAAAAAAATCAATTCTCCAAAATTCGGATTTTTATTTCTACCTCTGACGCTACACTTTAACGCGTTTCGTAGTAACTTCTTACATTTTCAAAGACCGTTTAGTTTACACACACAACGAATATACCTGCAAGACACTAACAGAGGTCTTACATAAGTAGCTGGGTTTGGTCAACAGCTTCTTTGGTTACCCGGATTTTGGGTGAGGGTCAATATGGGTCAACACGTTTTTGGGATGAGGATGAACAAACGTTTCAACCGGACAGAACCCAACAACGGTCTTAACTGGTTAAAAGTTGAACGGTAGGAATGGAAGTAATTGTAGACGGCCTATTGGCCCATATTTCTGATGCTTCAATATTGGATCGGAGTCTTGAATTGGGTAGAATATTGTGCATTAATTGCTGTTGATTGATGGTGTTTGACTTCATTGATGTGTAGTGCCGTCGCCAATTCAAGACCGCCCTGCTTATCGGCGCTGTAAATCTACAGATTATTAATCTTGTGTTGTTTGCTAAGATTCTCTGGTGATGTGTCTGGTTGTGAGAAAAAATTATATCATGTTCCGTAATTGAAACCCTGTTGCTTATGCATCGTTAATAATCGCCTGGAAAGAGATATTGTGTCTGCCTATATACTGAGTTCTTTGAGGCTTACAGTCCCGAAGTAGGCATATTGAAGGCATAGACGACGGTTGGTCTCTTTTAGCTTTCTGCTGTGTATCTCGGAAGAGTTTTCTCAATGATGAGGTTGCGCGTTTTTTTGTGTTTTAATAGTAAAAAATCGTCAGTAAGAAATATATACTAGTACGACTATTATTATATATATATATATATAATATATACTGAGATATATAGGATATATAATTAGTCTATATAATGTCGTACCTAGTAACCATAACGCACTTCTCAGCCTACCCTACTATGCAAGGCCCGATTTGCTAAATAGGCCAAGTTTTCATGAATTAATGTTTTTTCGAACTACCTAAACAAGCCTACGCGCGTAACATACCTGAACCTAACTTTTTCGTGGACTACCTGACCTACCTAACCGGATAAAATTGGTGTTAGGTTAGGTTAGGTTGGTGTAGGTTCGGTCATATAGCTACATTAATTTTAACTCAATAAAAAAAAAATTGACCGCATAAATAATGAAATTGGTAGCTTATTCATTTCATAAGAAAAAAAAATAGATAAAGAGTTTTATAAGTCAGGAAACTGGCTATGTAGCACTCGGGGCCTTGCTAGTGGCCAAAAATTGAGGTATCTGGCTCTACAGGTACGCATATATATATATTATATATATATATATATATATATATAGGTATAATAATATAAGTATATATATATGTATAATATGTTATATTAGGGGGGTAACCGCCTCTGGTTGCAATTATAGTGCCCATACCTAGAGAAGGGAACACAGAGCATTTAAAGAAAAACTTGCCATTTAACAATGAATACATAAGGGTGTTCGCTTCTACTACCAACCCCTTTTTTATGGTGTACACGTTTGTTTAAAGCAAGGTATACATTTACATATCTGATTGTATAAAAAAAATAGGATCATTAAGAGGACACAAAAATAGCTCGCTTCCTATAGGCTGTAGATGATTCCTCGAACAAAAAACATCACTCCGACGTGTTGGGGGCAGAAGCCTAAGGGATGCGGGGCGAGCTTCCGAGCGCCTCTGGATCGGGGCGACACGAGGAAGGCTCTGAAGTACAAAGCATTTGCGTCTAGGGGCCCTTTTGTGTTGTCAATGAGCTTTGAACCAAGATCTTTAAGAATCCTTCTTGCACTCTTTCCCCATGGTCCTAGGGTCTCATACCCTATGGACGCGAAGGGTTTTGGTAGGCGCGATGACTAAGGGTTGCCTGTACGTATGGCATTACTTTTCTGCTTATTCCTCCATGTTTGTCGCCGCGGCTCTGCCCGGTTCCGCAGAGTCGAGGTTGAGTGTAGTATACTAAATATAGTATACTATATATATATATAATATATTAGTGATCTATATATATATATATAATATATATATATAGTGATAGGGAGAAATATATTATATGTTTGATGGCTATACCGAGCAGACATAATGCACGGTTTTTAGTCCTAATATCAAGGCCCGATTTGCTATAAGCCAAGTTGTTCAAATGAATATAATATATTTTCCCCAATTTTTTTTCTGTTTGAATATATAAAGTTACCCATTTCCTTATGTATGAGGTCAAATTTTTTTAATTTGAGTTAAAAATTAACGTAGTTATATGCCGAACTTAACGCAACCCTACGCTAACCTCCCTAACACTATCTTTAAAGGTTAGGTTAGGGTAGGTGTCCGAAAAAGTTAGGTTAGGTTTAAAGTTACGGGTAAGGTTAGAGGTAGTCGAAAAACAATTATTCATGAAAACATCGGCTTATTAGCAAATCGGGCCTTGCATAGTAGGTAAAGAACTGCGTTCTGGCTACTTAGGGGTAGGAATGAAAAGTAAATATGCATAAATTAAAAAAATGAATATATATAGTAGATATAGTATATATAGGGTATATGGATAAAGGTAGGTATAAAAATAGGTATTATATATATATTATATATATATATATATTATTATATATATATAGATATATCATATCATCATATCAGAAATCATATATATTATATATATATATATAGAGAATAAATATAATAAATATATATATATACATATGAGGTATATATGATGTATATATTTATTATATATATCTATATATATATAAAATATAGTATATATATAGTATAATATATAATATATATTATATAAATATAGGTATAATATATATATAGGGTAAATCGAGTCAAACAACCTTTATAAAATCACCCCCAGCAATGTTACTCGACCCATACTGGGGGGAACTGCATGAGCAACGCAACTGGTAATGTACAGTACTTAATCCCTTGACCATGACCGACCAACCATAAGGAGTGATGAGCCGAACTCGTTGTGAACCACTTCCCCGCCAGCACTCGGATGGTAATCTTATGGGCCTGCATTTTAATCAAGTCCACTACAATTTTTTTGAGGGCAACACTGATGGAACAACAAAGGCTACAAGACTGAATGGTCCCCAGGACTATATCACCACTGAAAACTCACTACCCCAGAACTGAATCGCACCCATACTGCCAGGAGCAACGCAACTGGTATTACAGGATGCCTATAATCAGCTTGACCATGCACGACCAGACATTAAGCATAGACAGTGATGATAAGCCGAGCTATCACTAGAATACAGGGCCTAAAGCCCGAATTAGTGAGTAAGCGAGAGCTAAAACTTAAAGCATACCATTAGGGGGGCAATGGAGGTCATGTGTCGAGAAGGTAATGTTCAATTGTCGACGAACCAATGTAGTATGTGGGTAGACTAGTTTAGTATAGGAAAAAATGCTGGAGGAGATTGATACACCGATAAGAGTATTCTGATCGTCTGGTGCAAAAGCGTAAATAGATAAAGAGAAATAAGGAGATTTTGTGGTTTTTGTGGCGTTTTTTTTTCAGCGTTTTTTACACACATTTTCCAGTCTACCTGTCAGAAATAGGCACTTACGTTTGCTTATTAAATTTTCGGGTTACAGCTATCTCTAATCTCGGTCTCCGGGGGCAACACAGCGTACGGGAGGAACAAAAAGAGATTCATCGAGAGTGTAACAGAATATGTTAATCAGAAACGTGGTTCATGAAGTCGTAGACTTGAGAAATAGGTGTAAAAAACGCTGAAGAAAAATCAAAACACAATAATCTCCCTTCATATTACCTGCAGTACTGAAACTTGGGTGTGGAGCACGGATTTCTTAGCACCGGTGTTATTATATACAAAGCTAGTCAAACTACTATTAGAGTGGGTGGTGACAAATTAGACAACTTTTCTGCAACCAACCTAATGCCCCCTAATGTATGCTTTAAGTAATTTTAGCTTCAGGACTATCACTTCGCGGTGGCAGGCTGTGGTAAAATAAGTGATAGCTTCGGCTATCACTTCACTTATGTCCCGGTCGTGAATGGTCAAGCGGAATATGGGCATCCCTGTACATACCAGTATGCGTTGGCCGCCTGGCAGTAGGGTTCGAGATCACTTCGGGGGGTTGTGAGTTTCAGTTAGCATATAGTCGCTGGGAGGAAGACACGGAATTCAGGCGTTGTACGGGCATTTGAGTGGTCCACTCAACGTGTTGCCCAAGGGCCGAAAAAATGAAAGGTGATTTGATAAAATGCTAATGCCCAAGATTACCATCAATCCGAAGTAGCATGGCGGGGAAGTGGTTCTCAAAATAGCGTCGGCTATCAACTTCCTTATGGTCTGGTCGAATGTATGGTCAATGCAGGATGTAAGGTCAGTCCCATGATACATACACAAAGATTGCCGTTGCTCCCTAAGGCAGTACTGGAGTCTTCGGAGTCCATTCTTGAGGGATAAGGTGGACGTATTTCTAGAAGGGTGTGGAGATGTGATCCTATATATATATATGACAGTCATATATATTATATATATATAAGCCAGAGATATATACATACAGTATGAATATAGATAATATAATACGATAAATATAAGATAATAGATATAATAATATTGATATATATAATAACAGTCATATATAACATGATAGTACATGATAATAATATAGCTAATTGAATAAAAGATAAATATAATCTATCAGTACTTAACCTAAATAATAAAGTAGCAGGTAAATTAATAGGTATGACATCATGATACGGTAGGATATATATATATAGAAATATTATATATGTATATCTATCTATACTTATAATATATATATATATATAATAGGCTATATATAGTACTATATATTATACTATGCTCCGAGATGTATATATAGATATTACAGTAGTAGACATTGACCGTAGTAGGCGGCAAGAAACAGCACTTCATTCAGGACCGTACTAAATGACAAGCGGGCCCTGAATTGTCCTAAATGAAGTCCGGAGTTTTCATAGAAGTTAGAGTTGATTTTTCGACCTATCCTAACACATTAGCCGTAACGGACCTAAAATCCTAGAACTAAACTTTTTCTGGCTAACACTAAAGCCTTGACCTAACCTTAAAAGTAGGAGTTATGTTGTGGCAGTGGTAGGGGTCGTGTGAGGTAAGTGTGCGGTCATATAACTACGGTAAATTTAACTCCAAGTAGTTAAGAAAAAAGTGACCTCAGGACATAATGAGATGGGTAACTTTATCATTTCATAAGAAAGAAAAAGTTTGGGGGAAAAATATAGTAATTCATGAAAACTGTGGCGTTATTAGGGGCACAGTAAGTCGGTGGGGCCTTGACATATAGAGCTAAAGTCAAGTGACATTGCATGGCTGCTAAAGAGTCGACACAACACAGATATATATAAGTTAAGTACGAACACATAATATATATATAGATCATATATATAAGTAATATTAGTATAATTAATATAATACATAATATATATAATAGATATATTAATACATCAACCTCAAATCTGGACCGGGACACAGACAGGAAGCCGCGGCGTACAACACAGAGAAAGAGAAAAGTCAGCCAAATACAGGCAATCAGATCATCGCTACAACTTCGCTCCAATAGGATCCGAGACCCAAGGTCCATGGGGAGGGAGTGCAAGGAGGTTTCTTAAAGATCTTGGTACCAAGCTCATTGACAACACAAGGATCACCCTAGAGCGAGACAAGTTTTCATCTTGCAGCGAACTCTCAGTGTCGTCGCGATCCAGGAGGTGGAAATGCGCGCTGCATCCGCGGTTATCCATGCGGCCAGAGCGAGTCATGGATGAGTTCACGAGGATAAATCTACAGCCATCTAGGAAGCGACTATTGTTGTGTCCTCATTAATGACGTCAATTATTTTGGTGTATTGACAATCAGATTAGTACTAAGATTGAAACTCTTGGGCTTAAGCAACTGAAAGTGTACACCATAAAAAAGGGGGGGTGATAGGAGAAGCGAACCCCCTTATGTATTCAGAGTTAAATGGCACATTATTTTCCCTGAATGCTCTTGATGTTCCCTTCTCGAAGGCCGATGGTCACTATAATGTGCACCAGAGGTTGGTACCCCCCCTATTATATATAGATATAGTACGATATATAATAAAAGTATAGTAATATATATATACTTAAAATATATATAAATAGTGATTAGACTATATATAGTATTATATATCAGATATATGTCCGTGAACGCTAGTGAGACCGAGAACGTCACTTTGTGGCCTAATATAGTGGCGAAGGCCCGACTTGCCTAAGGTAAGTGCGCAAGGTGTGTGTATCCTGACTTAAATACCAAGTGGTTCTCTAATTTTTTTTCTGGTAGGAAAATGAAGACAAGCTACCACTTTCGTTATGTATGAGGTCATTTTTATATTATTGGAGTTAAAAATTAATGTAAGTATATAAAGCCGAACCGTACCAACCCTACCTAACCATACAACAAACTATCTTTATAGGTTGAGGCGTAGGATTAGGTAAGCCGAAAAAGATTAGGTTAGGTTAGGTTAGGTAGTGTTGGTAGAGGTAGTCGATAAACAGTTAATTCATGAAAACTTGGCCTATTAGGCAAATCGGGCCGTGCTATGTAGGCTGAGAAGTGCGTTCTGGCTACTAGGAAGACATATATATAGATATATATAAATTATATAATATAGTATATGTAATATATAGATATCATATAGTAATAGATATAATGTCGTGACCTAGTTAATATATAACTGAACGATTTACTATAAAGACGCAAAAAAACGTCCACAACCTACTCATGAGAAACTCTTCAGATACAAAGCAGAAAGGCCGAACACAAAGCTTTAAAAGAGACCAACGTCGTCTATTCCTTAAAATGCCCACTTGGGAAATGTAAGCATGTAAGCGCTCAAAGAACTGCCAGTAGAGTAGGCAAGACAATAATCTCTCTTTCCAGGCGAGTAACGATGCATCAGGCCAGACGAGGGTTTACGCATTAAGGAACATCTAAGTATCTACTTCCGCCACACCAACAGACCATCACCAGAGCAATCGTAGCAAACAACACAGAAAATACAGCGATAGATAAAGCGATAGCAGGCGGCTTGAACATCATGCCGAGGCACACTAACACATCAAGAAGATGCAACACCAATCAAAAATCAACAGACCATTAAGTGTGCAATGCACAATGTACAGTACAAATTCGAACACATTTCAAGACTCCGCTCCCATATTGAAGCATCAAGAAATAGGTGCCAATAGGCCGGTCTACAAAATTACGTCCGCGAATAGCATCCATGTCAATTGAACCCAGTTGTAATACCCGTTGTTTAGTGTTCTGTCCTGTGTTGAAAGTTTTGGTGCATCTCATCCAAAAACTGTGTGTGAACATCATGACCTCACCCAGGAAATACGGTAAGTCAAAATGAATAGCTGGTATAAACACAGTAGTGAATAGGAAGAGACACTGTTTAGTTGTTATGTGCGAGGTTGATAGTGTGTGTGTATAAACTAAAAGTGCTTGAACAATGTATAGTGAATTACGACAAAGCGCGTTCAAGTGTCGCGATCAGACACTGTCAGAAATAAAAAGTGTGGAAGTTTTGGGAGACTGTGCTTTTCAATTAACCATCACATGAAACAGTGGTAAAGACACGTAAAAAATTAATGAGAAAAATCTCGTTGTTCAGCAATATTAATCTGGTACTTGTTACCGGTCACATTAATACATATATATATATATAATATATAGTATTATATATAGTAGATAATTAGCTAGATTATATATGATATATGAATATGATTTATGATATAAGAAATATAGTATAATAATTAGTGGTCGTAACCTAGTAGGCCAGAACGGTCACTCTCAGCCTACTGATGCAAGAGCCCGATTTGCTAATAGAGCCAAGTTTTATATGCTATATATATTTTCTCTAATTTGATTCTTATGAAATGATAGAGCGACCCATTCATTATGTATGAGGTCAAAAATTTTTATTGGAGTTAAATATTAACGTAGTATAGATGACGAACCTAACAACCCTAACCTAACTAACCTAAACTATCTGTATTAGGTTAGTTAGGTTAGGTAGCTGAGAAGTTAGTTATGTGTAGGTTAGGTTAGATTAGTAGTATAAAAACTATTAATGTCTAAAAACTTGTGCTTAATTAGCACTATGCGGGCCTTGCATAAGTAGGCTGAATGTAGCTGTATCTGCTACTAGGTACGACATATATAATATATAGTATATATATACTATCGATATTATAATAGTCATATATAATATATAGTATATATATATAGATAATATATAATAATGATATAAATAATTATAGAATATAGTATTATATATGCGAACATCCAGAATTCATGATATATAAGTATATAAATAGATAATATGCTATATATGTATATATATTACACATAATATATATATATATAAATTTATTATATATAATATATATATATATATAATATATATATATATACTTATATATATAGAATAAATATAATATAGAATATATATATATATATATGTTGGATCCACCCTGTAGTCCCCTGGGACTACACTTAGCGTCTCACACCCTGCTAGCCAACCTAATGTTGCACTTCGATGGTGACTCAAGCAGGAGGGGGCGCCAATCCCGGGAACGACACAAAATCATCAAATACAGAGACGACTGAGCAGCTCAATACAATTTTGTCTCCATGCCTCAGAGACAGCATGCCTGCATGTGCCTGGGTGTAGCTGAGGAGATTGGGTTACGCTAGCTCAACAACGTACCGAGACCCAGAAGCTGCCAGTTTTTTTTTCACGCCCGCCTCAGTGTGGCAGATCCAGAGAGGAAAATGCTTTGCTGCATCCTCGGTTCCTGTCGCTCGAGGAAGCTGAGGAGCTTTTCAACGAGACGATAAGCACTTGTACTGCATGTTATCGTATGTTGTTTGTGTAGACTCTTTAATATAAATTTAGAAAAAACAAATACAAAAGAGGGAAGGGGTGGTAGGAGAAAAGCACACAGAATATCTAAATGTTGTGAGGATCCTACAAGGTTTCCCTAGTCTTTTATGTGTTTTTCCTCCGAGGCTATGGGGTCCCACCTTCACCACGGAGGTGGTACCCCTTCTAGCTATTAAAAAAAAAAAAATATATGTATATATATATCATATATATATATATATATATATATATATATATATATATATCATATATATATAGTATATTTTATATATATATATATATTATATATATATAATATAAATATATATATATATATATATATTGTGACGAATAATCTCTTACAGAGATTTAGCCTGCTTTTTCTGCGAATCACGCCTGTCCTCATCAATATACAAGATACGTTTGTAGTGGCTAAACGTACAGATATTAGCCACACGTACCAGCAACTCCCTCCTTCCCCCCCACTGCTGCACCTGATCGACGCGCCGCACCCTTCAACCGCCTAACGAGCGACTTGCGACCAGCCCGCTTCCTCATTGGCCGCCAACCAACACTCCACTCAGGCTCCCCGCCACAATCACAAGACCTCACCAGTTATTGTTGGAGGCCCTTACGTTTCTGCCAGCCATAATATGGTGTGCTCGCAAGCTGTGAACTCCTAAATGACTCACTCTGTGTGGTCAAATAGAGGTTCATAGTTAGTGCATATATTCCAGCATTCATATTTTACTTACTTTTGAATATCAATTCTCCTCCCCATTACGTAATCTATTTCATGTTTATTATTGTTTATTATTTTTGCCAGTAAGCCAAGATTTTGCATTTAATTTCCATTTGTGTTTATTGTTATTAAAATCCTATTTTTTATTATTGCTTTTAGTCTTTCCAACCATACCACAGATTACCAATCACGCAGTCATCTTTTTTTTTCTCTTTTTTTTTCCTTTTCTTTTTTATATATTATATGTGGCCCAGCACTGACACTGCTAGTTGGAAGACTGCCGACCACCATTTCCACTCGGTACCGTCACAATATATATAATATATATATATGTATATATATATATTATATATAATATATATATATATATATATATATATTATAATTAATATATAATATATATATATTAATTTTATATATACCTAGAAGGGTACCACCTCTGGTGCAAGTGTAGGGACCCATAGCCTCGGAGAAGAAAATAAAGAGTACTCAGAGAAGACCTTGTGGATCCTCACTGAACACTTTGATATTTTCTTCTCCTACCACCCCTATTCTTTTGGTATGTGTGTATATTTATCTAATTTTATTTGAAAATGTCATTACACAAAAAAGTTACAATATTGATTACATGCAGGGTACAAGGCTGCTTGTCACAAGTTGAATAGCTCCTCAAGCTCCTCAGATGGCGGGCAGGAACCATGGATGCAGTGAGCATTTCCTCTCTGGATTGCCACACTAAGGCGCTGAAAAAGAAAACTGGCAGCCCTAGGGTCTCTAGTTGTTTCGATTAGCTTAGACCCCAACTCCTTCAAAAAGCTAGCAGCACTTTTACCCCAGGCACCAAGTGTCTCTGAGGCAATGGGGACAAAATTGTAGTGGTGCTCAAGGTCTCTGTATTTCGTGACTTGGCCGCTTCCCGGTGATTGGCAGCTCCTCCTGCTAGAGTAGCACTGAAGTCAACATAGGTATTGGCTAGAGTTGAAACGCAAGTGTAGTCCCACACCAACTGTCTACCATTCTTCCAGGGGTTCACCGTGATTCCGTCTGGGCGACCAACAGGCTCATTAGAGTTGCGGGACATTAGGTAACGGGGCTCTCTCTCTGCTGGACAACCGGCTGTGGTAAGGCTTCTCTTAATAATGTCATTGACCTCACCGTGTCTTGCATGCCATCCTGCTGTCCTTTGGCAGAGAAGGCCATGCCGTCCGTATCTGTCGGCCTCTGCCTCGCCGCAAATACACCTGTATTCGGTGTGGATTGGGGCAGCGAGACGGAGAGCCACGGCAATTCGGAGGGCCTGCGGTGTGAGACGGGTGCCGGTTGCTGACATTGGGGTTGCTAATAGGAAATCGCCTGCATGGGGAGCTGCTACAGCTCTAAGTCGGGCAGTGTCATGTGGTGTTGTCGCAGCTTCTAGCAAAGTCGCAGCTTCTTGGTCGGCAATGGGGCGATCCCAGCTGGATTGCTTATGGGCTTCAGAAGGCGGTGGTTGGGGTGCTGGTCCTGCGAGAGAGACCCATTTGGTTGTGCAGTCTGTGAAGCTGGGATCATGTACCCCTGCCTGTTGAACTAGGTGCTCAGGTAGGATTTCCTTCACCAAGTTGTCAGACCCCACTGAAGAGGACAGGAACGCTGGTACAGCAATTTGTGTTGCTGTGCGCACGCCAAGGCCCCCGAGTCTGACAGGAAGGGAGGCCTGTTTCCACTGTGAGTCGCTGAGGGAAATATTGAGGGCTTTTTCTAGTGTTGATTTCAGCAAGCTGTCGTACTCTTCTAATTTAATATTGTTGAAAGATGGCGAACATCTTAGAAAATAGGTCAGCCTGGGGAGGGACAAGCATCTGGTGATGAGGTAAAGTGCATCATGGGCATCGATGTCTTCAATCCTCTCGTTCATCCTCTTCAGGTCAGTGATCTTCTTACCAAGGACCTCGTCGATGGCATTCCTTCCAAGAGGAGCACCTAGGAGTGTGCTGTCCTCAGGGTTGGTTGTATGAATGTCAGGCAAAACAACCTTTATTTGCTCTATTATGTGCTGGTTGGTGGAGGTTATTTCGCACTTGGAAGGGTTCAGGGTGAGGCCTAGGCTTGCTCCTTGCTCCTGAATTATTCTTATGTCGTCCAAGAGTGAGTCTGGGGAGCCAGCTAGAGTACCATCATCCAAAAACCAAATGTTGAGCTCACTGGACAGGTTATCGGTGACTTCCTTGATGACTAGGCAGAAAAGAAAAGGAGCAAGGGGGTCACCCTGTTGGACACCTTCTTGTGATTCGATTTCATGTTCCCCAAAAAGCAGAGTTAGATTCTTGCTGTAGCATGAGTTTACAAACGGGTAGAGGGAAGGAAAAAGGCGATGTACCGCATTGAGTACTGCATCCCTTCTAACCAGATTGAAAGCATTTTTGAAGTCCAGCTTTATCAGGGCTTTTTCATCCGTAATGTTGGCAATGTAGGCTCTAGCTGCATGAGCCGCTGCCTCACACCCTTGGGGAATGCCAAACCCAAGCTGTTTTGGCTTCAGCATGTCGGCTGCTGCCTGACTAACTGCTCTAGCAGCAGCCTTAGCGACGAGACGCCGGAGTGAATTGCCCACAGCTATCGGTCTGATTCCTCCATCTTTTTTCCTCAGGGCACAGAGGGTAGCGCCAAAAAAGAGAAGCCGTATGGTCTCTGGTATGTTGCCAGCTAGACATGTGTTTGCGAATCTAGTTAGTTCCACCAGGAGGCCCTGTGCAATGTCTCCAAGTGCAGGGTTGAGCATTTGTTTGATGTGGTTGGGTCTTAGTCCTGTGAACCCACCTGCTGATCCTGGTGGGAAGGATAAAGCTGCTTTATTCACCATGGATTCGAGCACACACAGGGGTTCTGCTCTGGTGACACCGACTAGGGGAACACTGTCGTCACGAGGAACTCTGGGTGGGTGTTTTTCCCTCAGGGCTTGTGCTGTATCGGCATCCCTGGTGGCAACTGTGTCTTCACTGGTGATGACTCTGATTGCCCCTATTGTGTTGCCTTCTTCTATTTTCTTGCTGACTGTTGCTCTCATTTTGGATGCCTCGGTTCTGCTGTTGATACCTTTCTTGCGGTGGGTGTTTTTGGCATGGGTGGGGAGGGGTGCCTGGTTGTCCTCTCTAGGAAAACTATTTATAGCCATAATGACTGAGGAAGCTAGTGATTTGTCTCTCCTTGCAGGGACAGCTAGACATATGTTTCCAAACAGGAGAAGGTTGCGCCATGCTTGGTTAGTTCCGGGGGAGTTATTGACCTTTTTCAAGAGGCTGGATAGTTTGGCTGCTGCCTGGGGCCGGGCAGCTTTGGGGATGTGCTGCAAGGTTCCAACCGATGTTGCTTTGATAGCTTCTAGTAGATTCTCAGTCGAAATGAAGCTGTTGGAGGTGTTTTCCCTGACTGCTGGAGTGGGGCCTTGATTGATACCCTTTTTGGGAGGGCGCCACATACCCGGACAATTAGTTCCGTTGTGAGCATGCTTGCGAACATCCCCGTTACGCTTGAGTTTCCACACCTTGTCACACACTTGGCATGTGCCATACCTGTCGTCGCTTGATGGCTCCTCTTGGCTGAGAGAAGCCTGGCTGTCAGTCGTGACCTTCGACATCGGCGGGCGCTGGGCGGGCGCTGGGCGGACGCTGGGCGGGCGCTGGGTGGGAGCTGGGCGGGCGTTGGGCGGGCGCTGGGCGGGCGCTGGGTGGGCTCTGGGTGGGCGCTGGGTGGGCGACAGTTATATATATATATATATATATATATATATATATATATATATATATATATATATATGTTGGTTCCAAGGTTTGTTACAGCTGGGAGGAAGGGTTGTGGAGATAAGCTCACACAGCCTGTAAAGTGCCCCTGATGGCGTGCGTCTCAAATAGCCTCTGACAACCAAGTCCAGCTCCTGGCCTGCACGTGTGGCTTAGCCTCTAGGCCTGGCAGAACTGCTTCTACCAACAGGAGAAGGGGCGAAGGCGGGTCTCTGGCGCCTTAAAACCAGTTGCTTTGGGCAGATAGGACTCGTTAGCCTGGAAAGGCAGCCCATCTAGGGGAAGGAAAACCCCGAATTCAAACCTCTGCTGTCTTGTGGCTAAACCCACTCATGGGAAAGACTTTGGGAGTCAACCCTGAGGAAAAATCCGGAGTCTGAGTCCCTAACGCAGTTAGCAGCTGTTTACAGCTACATTTTGGCAACTCCTGCGACGACACTGGTGCCAAGCATATCGGCGCCTGCCCTTCCCTTGGATCACATCGGTGGCGTGGAGAGGGCGGATCTGTTGCATGGGCAACAGCTGATCCTCCATAATTACTGCCCAGGCCTGTGCCCTGGAGAGGACACTCCAGCATCGCCTTGGCGATGGCTCAACACGGGAAGTGACAGTTACCGGTGATAAGTCTACCACTCAATTGGCGTAGAGTAAGGCGCCAGGGGTTGCTTCCGTCCGTGGGAGAAATCATCCGATTTCATAGGACAGCTACCGCCCGCCTCAAGCTGGGCAGCCCCCAGCCAATAAGGTGCTGTCCCGCCACGGTCCGCCTGCTCCACTGGGTGGGTGAGGCTTAGGCCACAATCCAATAAGCGGATCGTCAACTCATGCACCAGGCAAAAGAAAACAAACACAGAGCCACCCAGCTCTCAAACTGGGCACATGGAATGTAAGGACCATGACACCGGGTCTCTCGGAAGATCTACTGGAAGTGAACAACGCCCGCAAGACAGCTGTGATCAACAATGAACTGCGCAGACTCCAGATGGACATAGTCGCCCTGCAGGAGACACGTCTGCCAGCAACTGGCAGCATACGGGAGAAGGACTTTACCTTCTACTGGCAGGGCAAACCACAAGAAGAGGTAAGGGAGCATGGCGTTGGTTTTGCCATCAGGAACAGGTTGTTAGGGTCCATAGTACCGCCTATGGAGGGGTCTTCAAGGATCATCAAACTTCAGCTTCATACAGCAGTAGGAATGGTCAGCCTCATCAATGCCTATGCACCAACATTGACCTACTCTACCGAAGCGAAGGACAAGTTCTATGATGACCTCGGCCTAGCTCTCAGAGACATACCTCACCAAGAGCCAGTCTTCCTCCTGGGAGATTTTAATGCAAGAGTTGGTTCTGATCACAGCTCTTGGCCTTCCTGCCTGGGCCAGTTTGGATTTGGGAAGATGAATGAGAGTGGGCAGCGCCTCCTGGAGTTCTGCTGCCGTCATGATCTCTGCATCACCAATTCCTTCTTCGACACCAAGCCCCAGCATAAGGTTTTCTGGAGACATCCCAGGTCTAAGCATTAGCACCAACTCGACCTGGTGCTTACTTGGCATAACAATCTGAGAAATGTCAAACTGACCCGCAGCTTCCAGAGCGCAGATTGCGACACCGACCACTCTCTCGTCGTTTGCAGAGTAAAGTTCCAGCCCCGGAAAATCCATAGAGCAAAGAAGGAGGGAAGACCACGCATTAACGTAAACAAGACCCGTGACCTTCACAAGGTGGAGGAATTCACTGCAGCGCTGGTAAATGCCCTTCCTGTAGCACCCTGCGATAGCGCAAGTGAGAGGTGGTTACATCTCAGGGGCACTATTTTCAACACTGCCATGTCCACCTTCGGTAAGAGACAGAACAAGTCAGCAGACTGGTTCGAGGCCAGTGCAGAGGAACTGTTACCCCTCATAGAGGAAAAGAGACGAGCTTTCTCATCCTACAAGAACCTGTCCTCAAGATGGAACCTACAGGCCCTCCGTACTGCCCGCAGTAGAGTTCAACAAACTGCGAGGCGTTGTGCTAACGATTACTGGCTTCGACTCTGTTCCAGCATCCAGACTGCAGCCACTGTTGGCAACATAAGAGGCATGTACGAAGGAATCAAACAGGCAACAGGCCCTACACAAAACCGGACGGCTCCTCTAAAGTCTGCCACTGGAGAGATCATTAAAACCGTGATCAATAGATGAATCGCTGGGTGGAACATTACTCCGAACTCTACTCCAGAGAGAACTTGGTCAGCGTAGAGGCTTTGGATGCAATTGAATGCCTGCCCATCATGGAAGAACTTGATCTTGAACCAAATGTGGAAGAAGTTGAGAAAGCGCTGGATTCACTTTCCTCAGGGAAGGCCCCAGGAGACGACGGGATTCCACCTGAAGTTCTCAAGTGCGCTCGTGGAACACTTAAATCTGAGCTTCATGAACTTCTGTGCAAGTGCTGGAGGTGCCACAAGACATGAGAGATGCAAACATCATCACTCTCTACAAAAATAAAGGTGACAGAAGCGATGTAAACAACTATCGCGGCATCTCCCTCCTCAGCGTCGTTGGCAAACTATTCGCTAGGGTCGTTTTGGTCAGGCTTCAGATTCTTACCGAAAGAGTGTACCCTGAGTCACAGTGTGGTTTCCGAGCAGAGAGGTCGACCACTCACATGATGTTGTCCCTTAGACAGCTTCAAGAAAAGTGCAGGGAGCAGAGAAAAGCCTTATACGTCGCCTTCATTGACCTTACCTTACATTGACGTTCATTGACCTAACGAGGCCTTCGACCTCGTGAGTAGGGACGGACTCTTCAAGATCTTGGTGGTGCTACATAGCCTTCCCGGTTTGATGCCTTCTATTGATAATTACTTACTTACTTACTTCAAGATCTTGGCCAAAATTGGCTGTCCACCCATCCTACTCAGCATGATACAATCGTTCCACAAGGACATGAAGGGGACAGTCGCGTACGACGGCTCAACTTCTGAACCATTCAACATTAACAGTGGTGTTAAACAAGGGTGTGTTCTTGCTCCAACCCTGTTCGGCATCTTCTCCGTGATCCTCGTCAAGCATACTTTTGGAACAACGACAGAAGGCATCTATCTCCGTACAAGATCTGATGGAAAGCTGTATAATCTATCCAGACTCCGAGCAAAGACAAAAGTACAGATGCGAATCCTCAGGGAGTTCCTCTTCGCTGACGACGCAGCGATCACCACACACACAGCAGAAGGCCTGCAGCAGCTACTCAACCGCTTTGCCGCAGCCTGTTCTGCATTCGGCCTGACAATCAGCCTGAAGAAGACACAGGTGATGGGACAAGATGTCAATGAGCTACCCTGTATAAATATAGCAGACTATGCACTGGAGGCAGTTCACGAGTTTGTGTACCTGGGCTCCACAATCTCAGACACCCTTTTTGCTGGACACTGAACTCAACAGGCGTATCGGGAAGGCCGCAACAACACTGGCCAGGCTCACAAAGCGCTTTTGGGAAAATGCCAAACTGACAGTGCACACCAAGGCACAAGTCTACATGGCATGTGTGGTGAGTAGACTTCTCTACGGCTCGGAATCCTGGACCCTGCGCTCTCGCCAGGAGAGACGGCTCAGTACCTTTCACATGCGGAACCTGAGACGTATCCTTGACATCACGTCACCACCAACACAGTACTCGAGAGAACAGGAGTCCCTTCAATGTTCACTCTCCTGAAACAGAGACGCATGCGATGGCTGGGACATGTCACACGCATGGTCGATGGCCGCATACCGAAGGACCTCTTGTATGGAGAACTGGCATCAGGAAGGAGACCCACCGGATGACCTCAGCTGCGTTTCAAAGATGCCTGCAAACGCAACCTCAAGCAGATGAACATCGACATCAACACTTGGGAAGCAGCAGCAGCGGACAGATCTGCCTGGAGATATAAAGTGCAGAAGGGACTCCAGCAATTCGAGGATGAACTGAAGAGGCAGGTGGAGGATAATAGACTTCAGAGGAGGTCTCGACCACTGTCAGATGCACCCGCTTGGGCGTTTATCTGCGCTCGCTGCAGTCGAGACTGTCATTCTCGGGTTGGCCTTCACAGCCACAGCAGGCGCTGCATCCAACTAGACTACAACAACTAGACACCCAGGGCACAACTCCACAACCCCACGGGATTGACGGATGCCTACTACTACTATATATATATATATATATATATATATATATATATATATATATATATATATATATATATATATATATATATATATGTCGTACCTAGTAGTCAGAACTCACTTCTCAGCCTACTATGCAAGGCCCGATTTGCCTAATAAGCCAAGTTTTCACAAATTAATTGTTTTTCGACTACCTAACCAACCTAACCTAACCTAACCTAACTTTTTCGGCTACCTAACCTAACCAAACCTATAAAGATAGGTTAGGTTAGGTTAGGTAGGGTTGGTTATGTTCGGTCATATAACTACGTTAATTTTAACTCCAATAAAAAAAATGACCTCATACATAATGAAATGGGTAGCTTTATCATTTCATAAGAAAAAAATAGAGAAAATATATTAATTAATGAAAACTTGGCTTATTAGGCAAATCGGGCCTTGCATAGTAGGCTGAGAAGTGCGTTCTGGCTACTAGGTTCGACATATATATATGCAGAATAACCACATGTGAAAAATAGAAAATGCTTAACGCGTTTTCGGCTAATTCGCCTTCATCAGAGCAAAGTAGAATGAAGACATGAAGACATGAATCATCTTCATTCTACTTTGCTCTGATGAAGGCGAATTAGCCGAAAACGCGTTAAGCATTTCTATTTTTCACATGTGGTTATTCTGCATACTTGGATCAGTGTTTTTGTGATCATTGTTGCATATATATATATATATATATATATATATATATATATATATATATATATATATATATATATATATATATATATATATATATATATAAATATATATATAAAGTTGTGAGGGTACCACCTTTGGTGAAATGTGGGGACCCATAGCCTCGAAGAAGAAAATAAAGAGTCTCCAGTGAAAACCTTATGGATTCTTACTGAACACTTTAATATTTTCTTCTCCTACCACTTCCATTCTTTTATGTATAAACATATATGTTTGTTTTATTTAAGCTGTGTTACAAAAAATGAGTTACAAATTGGGTGCAAAGATGATTATCATAAGTTGTTGAGTTCCTCCAGCTCCTCAGATGGCGGGCAGGATCCCCTAATGCCGTGCACATTTCCCCTCTGTATCGCCACACTGAGGCGCTGTAAAAGAAAGCTGGCAGCTCTAGGGTCTCTTGTTGTTTCAATTAGCATAGTCCCAGTTTCTTAAAAAAAAATAAACTGGTGGCACTTTTACCTCAGGCGCCGAGTGTCTCGGAAGCAATGAGGGGTAAAATTGTAGTGGCGATCCAGTTCTCTGTACTTACGGGATTTGGCTGATTCACTATGAGTGACAGCGCCGCCTGGTAGTATATCACTGAAGTCAATGTAGGTGTTAACCAGGGTTGATACGCATGTGTTGTCCCACACCAACTGCTTGCTTTTCATCTAGGGGTTCACTGTGATACCATCTGGGCGACCAATAAGAGCATCAGAGTTATGGGGCGTTAGGTAACGAGTCTCTCTCAACTGGGCCTCCAGCTGTGGTGAGGCTCCTCCTGATGATGTCGTTAACTTCACTGTGCCTCGAGTGCCATCCTCCTGTGCTTTGGCAGAGTAGGCCATGGTGGCCGTACCTGTCGGCCACCACCTCTCCGCAAAAACACTTATATATGGTATAGATTTGGGCAACAAGGTGGTGGGCCACAGCAATTCTGAGGGCGTGTGGTGTGAGACGCGTGCCAGTTGACGACATTGGGGTTTCTAACAGGCATCTCCTGCATGTGGGGCTGCTACTGCTGTGAGGCGAGCAATGTTGTGTTGTGTTGTTGCAGCACCCAGGCACTCTGCAGCAGCTCGGTCTACAATGGGGCCGTCCCAACTGGATTGCTTGTGGGTCTTTGAGGATGGTGGTTGAGGTGATGGGCCTGCACGAGTGGCCTACTCAGTGGCACAGCGTATAAATTGGGATCGTGTACACCTGCCAATTGATCTAAATAGGCAGGTAGAATTTCCTTCACAAGGTCGTCGGATGCCAAGGAGGAGGATAGGAAGGCTGGTACGGTAATTTGCGTTGCTGTTCGACCCTTGAGACCCCGAAGTGTTACTGGAAGAGAGGCTTGTTTCCACTGTAGGTCATCAAGAGAGAGGTTGAGGGCTTTTTCTAACATTGATTTCAGTAACAGGTCAAACTCGCCTAGATTTGGGCTCCTGTAGGATAATGAACACCTCAGAATGTAGGATAACCTGGGGAGGGACAGACATCTGGTGATGTCCTCATCACCAGATGAAGGATATTCTCAATGATCATCTTGTATATCTGACAATGATAACACCATGTTACTCTCTTCTCAAGTCAGTATGGTTAGATAACAACTAGTGAAGCAGGATATCATAAATTATTATAATATTTATCGGGCGTAACATGGTGTTCCTGATGCCTTAAGCTTGCATAATAAGATAGCGAATGGTGGTGTTCAGAGTGTCTGTGAAGGTCACCGTTAACTGACGATACCAACGATGTTCCTCATGCCTCCATCAGCCATTCTCAAATGTTATCAGTTACATGCCATTTATGGTTATCTTGGTTGTATGGTGATGGCAACAATGTTTATCTTTACTCGAGCTAGTATTGCCAACATTTTATTGACAAACTTGTATGGCATACGATGCTTAACACTTTCGTGCTTTCTGGGAAGCATAAAAAAACTTACCCTGTGTGCTTTGGGCGTCTCGCGCGCTTAAGCGGTAGGAGCGAAAAGTGTATACTCTTTTTTCTGTCCTGACACTAATTGTAGACCTACGTATTTAAATTTGGTATCACTGTGTTCGCAATAGAATTCTCTATAAGAACATACATATAAAATACTGCCAAACAGAAACTGTTTGAAACAGTTCAAACAGAAACAGAAGCTCTCGCCAAACTGTTTGGCGAGAGCGCCAAACAGCAACAAATGTTTCCACTCTCTTAATGATTGCGATGACCACATTTATCCTACATCATTGATTATGGTATCATTGGAACCGCAATAAAATTCTCTATACGGACATATGCATATAAATATAGAATCAATGTCGCAACCAACCCACAAGACGGTTGGAAGTGGCTGAAGTGTTACCCCGCGGCGGCATATCGGCGCCATACAATTGTTATACCAAGATGAATCACTGTCATGCCGTTTTCTTTAATAAGCTCTTTGGTTATTAGAAAAAACGTAAATTTCATGGTGAACATTTTGAGACTAACTAAAATAAAATCGCATAATAAATAAAATTTATATAATTATTTAACCATTGGACGCCAGCCGGCGTCCAGAGGGCAGAATCAGGAGAAAAAGATTGGACGCTAACGATCGGCCGCTAAGCGCGAAAGTGTTTATTAATAAGGTTATATTGGTTAACTGACTATGGCAAGACTGGAGCTATTGGTTCACCCCAGTAAAGTCTTTTCTTATTCACATAATAATAATTAAATTATTATTTATTAATTAAAATAATAAATAATAAATTATTATTATTTATTATTATTTAATAATTAAAGTACCAGTAATGCTCTTCTTATGTACATAATAATAATAATAATAATAATAATAATAATAATAATAATAATAATAATAATAATATTTATTAGGGGAAAATCACATACATACAAAATGATATACGAGAAGAATGTTGGATCTCTAGGTAGGACAAGTATATACTATGCCTCAAGGCACTAATACACTCAGTGTTTCAGGCATGACAATAGCACCACTGTCGCTCTCGCCACAGGTAATACATTATCAAATAAGAACTGTTCAGATGTCGGATATTTTAATAGTGATCTATTCCTTAAAATTTTAACATGATCTTTCTCTCTTAAATTTAGGGTGGAAAATAATTTTGCATTCTATTTAGAGTCTGAACACTTTACTAGTATATAAAAATGTTCATCTAGAACAGATTATTTCAATATTTACATAAAGTACAGGAATCGTGACGGTTTATGCATAATAACAATTGTGGCATCTGTTGACAGGCAGGACAGCCCTTCACACGGCAGCCACATATGGTCACAACAACACTGTGAAGGTCCTCCTCGACGCTGGAGCAGACATTAACGCTGCAGTAAAGTTTGGTAAGGATCACATTTATGCATCCCAACATTATATAACACTGACGTCATACAACACACCACAATTTGTATGTGTCAAAATGTAATATTTATATTTTATAATTATACCATATGAGAGAATGTCTGTCTGTTCAAAGTTGGGGGCCAAATTTTTCATATAAAATATAGTTTTATAGTAATCTGCCACATTATTCATTAATTTGTGAAAATTTACATAAAATTCCAGCTGTGAATAATTTGCCTGTACTCACATCAAACAGACAATTGTCCCACAGCGTCAAAAGTTTCTCAAGCAAACTGCTGTATACCAGAGTAAGGGTAACTATTGTTTTTTAGTTCTTCACACCACTGAGCTGCTCTCACTGCCGACTACCCACACATAAGACTATTGTAAGACAGAGAGAGACAGACAGACAGAAAAACATAGAGACAGACACACAGAAACAGAAACACAGCTAGAGACAGATAGACAGAGAGAGGCAGAGATAAAGATAGAGGAAGAGAATGAGACAGACAGTAGATAAAGGGATGGATGGATAGAGGAAGAGGCGGATTAATAAATAGATAAGCCGTAGAAGCCGTCATGAGGGTTCTAACCAATGTGCTGTGAGTTACCAGGCACACGTTCCAGACGACTAGGCCACGACATGGTCAAAACAATTGCAACCTTGGGTACTACTGCACCCTCTAGGACTCGTGAGACTTCCATTGAAGACGATCCAGGGTGTCAGACACTCCACCACATGCACTCTGGCTCAGTCATCTTGGAATGTTCTACCTCTGACGCTCTTCCTTTAATACACAGAGAGTAAACACACTCTCGTGATGTATCAATGAGAAAATCTGTAGGAGCCGTGACGAGGGTTCGAACCTATGTGCTGGGTGTTCCCAGGCAAACACTCTCTGTGTATTGATAAAGGAGTACCCTGAAGACTGAGCCACAGTGCATGGGGGGAGGGGCTTGTGTGAAACCATTGGTTCGGGTTCAGTGGAAACCTATAGATGTAGGAGCATCAAAATGTTCTTACATCTGGCAAGGACGTATTCGCCCGCCATTTGCAATTTGACGAGCAATCCTTGTGTATAAACTTTCCACACAATTAACATTCATTATTTAACCAAACTTATCTAAAAACTCTATAATTTAAATATTACTAATCTAACGTATAATCCAACACATTCAGGGCCTATCACACCTAAAATACATACATAAGAGAAGAGTCCTTACATCATCTGTATGTCAACAAGTGCTATTCGATCCCGGTCCATCTGCCACAGTCAGATGGACCCAGGATCCATCTGGACCCAGGATCCATCTGGACCCAGGATCCATCTGGACCCAGGATCCATCTGGACTCAGGATCCATCTGGACCCAGGATCCATCTGGACTCAGGATCCATCTGGACCCAGGATCCATCTGGACCCAGGACCCATCTGGACCCAGGATCCATCTGGACCCAGGACCCATCTGGACCCAGTATCCATCTGGACCCAGGATCCACCTGGACCCAGGATCCACCTGGACCCAGGATCCACCTGGACCCAGGATCCACCTGGACCCAGGATCCACCTGGACCCAGGATCCATGTGGACCCAGGATCCATGTGGACCCAGGATTCATCTGGACCCAGGATCCATCTGGACCCAGGATCCATCTGGACCCAGGATCCATGTGGACCCATGATCCATCTGGACCCAGGATTTATCTGGACCCAGAATCCTTGTGGACCCAGGATCCATGTGGACCCTGGATCCATCTGGACCCAGGATCCATCTGGACCCAGGATCCATCTGGACCCAGGATCCATCTGGACACAAGATCCACCTGGACCCAGGATCCACCTGGACCCAGGATCCATGTGGACCCAGGATCCATGTGGACCCAGGATTCATCTGGACCCAGGATCCATCTGGATCCAGGATCCATCTGGACCCAGGATTTATCTGGACCCAGAATCCATGTGGACCCAGGATCCAAGTGGACCCTAAATCCATCTGGACCCAGGATCCATCTGGACCCAGGATCCATCTGGACCCAGAATCCATCTGGACCCAGGATCCATCTGGACCCAGCATCCATTTGGACCAAGGATCCATCTGGACCCAGGATCCATCTGGACCCAGGATCCATCTGGACCCAGGATCCATCTGGACCCAGGATCCATCTGGACCCAGGATCCATCTGGACCCAGGATCCATCTGGACCCAGGATCCATCTGGACCCAGGATCCATCTGGACCCAGGATCCATCTGGACCAAGGATCCATCTGGACCCAGGATCCATCTGGACCCAGGATCCATCTGGACCCAGGATCCATCTGGACCCAGGATCCATCTGGACCCAGGACCCATCTGGACCCAGGATCCATCTGGACCCAGGACCCATCTGGACCCAGTATCCATCTGGACCCAGGATCCACCTGGACCCAGGATCCACCTGGACCCAGGATCCACCTGGACCCAGGATCCACCTGGACCCGGATCCTCTGGACCCAGGATCCATCTGGACCCAGGATCCACCTGGACCCAGGATCCATGTGGACCCAGGATCCATCTGGACCCAGGATCCATCTGGACCCAGGATCCATCTGGACCCAGGATCCATCTGGACCCAGGATCCATGTGGACCCATGATCCATCTGGACCCAGGATCCATCTGGACCCAGGATCCATCTGGACCCAGGATCCATCTGAACACAAGATCCACCTGGACCCAGGATCCACCTGGACCCAGGATCCATGTGGACCCAGGATCCATGTGGACCCAGGATTCATCTGGACCCAGGATCCATCTGGACCCAGGATCCATCTGGACCCAGGATTTATCTGGACCCAGAATCCATGTGGACCCAGGATCCAAGTGGACCCTAAATCCATCTGGACCCAGGATCCATCTGGACCCAGGATCCATCTGGACCCAGGATCCATCTGGACCCAGCATCCATTTGGACCAAGGATCCATCTGGACCCAGGATCCATCTGGACCCAGGATCCATCTGGACCCAGGATCCATCTGGACCCAGGATCCATCTGGACCCAGGATCCATCTGGACCCAGGATCCATCTGGACCCAGGATCCATCTGGACCCAGGATCCATCTGGACCCAGGATCCATCTGGACCAGGATCCATCTGGACCCAGGATCCATCTGGACCCAGGATCCATCTGGACCCAGGATCCATCTGGACCCAGGATCCATCTGGACCCAGGATCCATCTGGACCCAGGATCCATCTGGACCCAGGGTCGTAACATCCTCTCACTGTTGACACCCAACACACAGACAATTATATTTCTCATCAGAGTTCTCTCTGATGAACAGACAGACAGACACATAGAAGCAGAGACAAAGATATCTAGAGACAGAGACTGACAGCAGATTAATGGATGGATAGATGGCTGGAAACATGAATAGACAGATATGTGGATTGATGGATGTATGGATGCATCGATTGCTGGATGTTTAGGTACAATGATGGATAGTCGAGTATATAGATTGATAGTTAAATGAACAGATATTTGATTGAATTAATGGATACAAAGTTGATTAGGTGCATGGATAGATAGATGAAAAGAAAGCAAGATGTAGATATAGTTAGATAGATGGATAGAAAGTTAGATGAAAAGATTGATGCATAGATGGCTGCATTGATGGATGGATAAATGGCTGCACAGGTGGAGAGAAAGATGGATGGAAAGATAGATAGATGTGAATAGATAAATGGACAGAGAGGGCAGATGAATGGACAGATGAATGAATAGATAGTTGAATGAGTAGATGGATGGATGAGTAGATGGATGGATAGATATTTTCTTATTTTTATTTATTTATTTATTTTATTTATTTATGTATATATACAAGAGTTCTTACATTCTTGTACCCGTCGATAGATGGATAGATGGATAAAGGGAAAGACGGATAGACGTACAAGTAAACAGAGAGAAAGACTGATAGATGAATATATGGATTGCTAGATAGGTAGAGTGAAAGATAGATGAATATATATATATATAGATTCATAAATAGATGATGAGTAGCTAATTAGATTGATGGATAGATAAACCGAGATAGATGGATAGATAGACCGAGATAGATGGATAGATAGAATGAGATAGAGGGATAGATAGATGGATGCATTGATTGTTGGGGGAATAGATGGATGGATGGATAGATGGATAGATGGATAATGGATGGATCGATGGATAATGGATGGATAGAAGATTAGATTAATGGATAGAAGATTATATTAATGGATATATAGACTATTCGCTAAATAATAAGAGAGATAGGTGGATGGACGGATAGATAAATAGAGAGATAGGTGGAAGGATAGATATATGGTCAAATTGGAGACAGACAGACAGACAGACCTAAGCATCGCTGGATACCCATCCAGTATAATATATAGCACAAATTCGGTCAAAATTCCCAAGACTAAGAACCAATAAATGTTCAATATTTATAGAGACATTTTCACCAGAAATATAAACTCAAAATAAGAATCTTATTGAGTCGAGACACATTACATATATTGTGTTACGTACTCCAAAGTGTGAGAGAGAGTATCTGTGTGTGTGTGTCTTGCTGTTTGTCTGTTCGTCGTTGGAGGCCACACAGATGGAGCTAGCGTCATCCATATTGGCAGAAGAAATGGTCTGTGGCACAGGATGAAAAATGGATGACTTGGGTTGTCAGAACTCAATAGGTAAGAGCATGTCAGGATCACATTCAGACCCTCCACACACATTTTTGGCAATGCGCGCCATCTGTTCAGCTAGATAGTATCAAAACAAACGTTCAGAACAATCGTTTTTTCGTATAGTAATATGTACCGTTTCATACTGATTTCGGTAAAATTAACAAATTACCTGCTGTCAATAATTTGTTCGTACTCACATAAACAGACGATTCTTTCACAACTTTAAAAGTTTTGCAAGACACAACCCTTTATGAGAGTAAGGGGAACTAAACATTTTTAGAATGTATAGCTCTTCTCGCAGGCGATAACCCACACATTACACAAAAATATTTTTTATAAGGAAGAGAGAGACAGACAGTGACCGAGAAATACAAAGACAAAGACACATAGTCAGAAAAAGGCAGAGACAGAGGCAGAGGGAAGAAATAGAGGCTAATAAACAGAGTAAGAGAGAGCTAGAAAAGAGAGACAGAAAGACATAAAAAGAGATAGACAGAGAGCAGATATATATATAGATGTATGCATAGAGATGTGGACTGATAGCTTGAAGGATATACTTATGGATAGAGACAGACAGGGGTATGGATAAACAGATAAGTATGATGGATAGATGGATGAATAGATAGATGAATGGGCAGATAAATAGTTTGATAAATACATAGATGAATAGATAGATGAGACGGTAGCTGGATAAATAAACAGATAGATAGATAGATGGATAGGTGGATAAATGATGGATAGATAGATACAATGATAAATATATTTATGGATAGATGAATAGGTATAAATATATGACAGAGAGATGAGTAGATGAATGGATATACCTAGCAAACAAAAAACATTTTTATCCGTTTTTAATTGGTCGCAGAAAGGTGACACTGAAACTATTTATATAATGTTGTTTTAATAACGTATAAAATACATTACTTTCTGTCACTCAAATCGTAGACAGCATGATTTGCTGTCCTAGTCAAATTTTCTGTCAAATCGTAGTCAGTTGCAATAGTACAACTGATGATTTAAAACTTTCCTAATTAAAATTAAGTACAAGTACTTCATATGTGTGTGTGTGTACTTACCTAGTTGTACTTACCTACAGGGAGCCGGTCGGCCGAGCGGACAGCACACTGGACTTGTGATCCTGTGGTCCCGGGTTCGATCCCGGGCGCCGGCGAGAAACAATGGGCAGAGTTTCTTTCACCCTATGCCCCCTGTTACCTAGCAGTAAAATAGGTACCTGGGTGTTAGTCAGCTGTCACGGGCTGCTTCCTGGGGGTGGAGGCTTGGTCAAGGAGCGGGCCGCGGGGACACTGAAAAATAAAGCCCCGAAATCATCTCAAGATAACCTAGTTGTGATTACGGGCTTGATCTCTGGCTCTTTGGTCCCGCCTCTCAACTGTCAGTCATCAGATGTACAGGTTCCTGAGCCTATTGGGCTCAATCATATCTACACTTGATACTGTGAATGGAGTCAGCCTCCACCACATCACTTCCAAATGCATTCCATTTGTCAACTACTCTGACGCTGAAAAAATCTTTCTAATGATTCTATGGCTCATTTAGACACTCAATTTCCACCTGTGTCCCATAGTGTGTTTTCCCTTGCATTTAATAGTCTATCTTTATCTACCCTATCAATTCCTTTGAGAATCTCGTATGTGGTGATCATGTCCCCCATAACTCCTCTGCCACTCAGTGACTTGAGGTTTAATTCCCATCGTCTCTCCTCGTAGCTCATACCCCTCAGTTCGGATACTAGTTTAGTGGCGTACTTTTGAAACTTTTCCAATTTAGTCTTAAGCTTGAGTAAATATGAACTCCACACTGGAGCTGCAAATTCCAGGATTGGTCTGACATATGTGGTATACAAAGTTCTGTATGGTTCCTCATACAAGATACTAAAGGCCGTTCTTATATTGGCTAACCTGGCATATGCCACTGATGTTATTCTCTTGATATGGGCTTCAGAGGACAGGTCGGCGTGATATCAACCCCCCAAATCTTTTTCTCTAACTCTTGAAGAATTTTATCTCCCAAGTGATACCTTGTATCTGGTGTCCTGATCCCTACACCTATCTTCATTACATTACATTTGCTTGGGTTAAATCTAACAACCATTTGTTCGAAAATTCCTTCAGCTTGTCCAGGTTATCTTGAAGCCTCAAGCTGTTCTCCTCTGTCTTAATCCTTCTCATAATTTTGGCGTCGTCAGCAAACATTGAGAGGAATGAGTCTATACCCTCTGGGAGATCATTTACGTATATCAGAAACAGGATAGGTCTAAGTACAGAGCCCTGTGGGACTCCACTTGGGACTTCACGCCAATTTTGAGGTCTCACCCCTCACTGTAACTCTTTGCTTCCTATTGCTTAGGTACTCGCTTATCCACTGGAGTATAGTACCAGCTTCTCCACTTTGTTTCTCCAGATTATGCATCAACCTCTTATGGGGTACTGTGTCAATGGCTTTCCGACAGTCCAAGTAAATGCAGTCTGCCTATCCATCTCTTTCTTGTTTCATTTTTGTCACCTGATTGTAGAATTCTATTAAGCCTGTAAGGCGAGATTTAACTTGCCTAAACCCATTTTATGGGTTGTCACGGAATCCCTTCTCTCCAGATGTGTTATTAGTTTTTTTTATAATAATCTTCTCCATCACCTTGCATGGTATACAAGCTATGGGTGGTAGGCTTTGTGGGTTGGAGGTGTTATTGTAAGAGGGGGGTGGGGGTGAGAGAAGGTGGAGTGTTACCCAGTGGAGGGCATAATGTTGTCACATGTAGGTACCAAAACACTAGCCCCAAATGAGCGTATTGTCATGTGAGGTTCGTTTCCATTTTCACTTATATCCACCCTAAATAATATATTGCAAGAACATTGTACACGGTNATCTCCCAAATGATACCTTGTATCTGGTGTCCTGATCCCTACACCTATCTTCATTACATTACATTTGCTTGGGTTAAATTCTAACAACCATTTGTTAGAAAATTCCTTCTGCTTGTCCAGGTTATCTTGAAGCTTCAAGCTATACTCTTCTGTCTAAATCCTCCTCATAATTTTGGTATCGTCAACAAACATTGAGAGGAATGATTCTATACCCCCTGGAGATCACTTACGTATATCAGAAACAGGATAGCTCCAAGTACAGAGCCCTGTGGGACTCCACTAGGGACCTCACGCCAATTTTGAGGTCTCACCCCTCACTGTAACTCTCTGCTTCCTATTGTTTAGGTACTCCCTTATCCACTGGAGTACAGTACCAGTTTCTCCAGATTATGCATCAACATCTTATGGGGTACTGTACTCACCTAATTGTACTCACCTAATTGTGCTTGCGGGGGTTGAGCTTTGGCTCTTTGGTCCCGCCTCTCAACTGTCAATCAACAGGTGTACAGATTCCTGAGCCTACTGGGCTCTATCATATCTACACTTGAAACTGTGTATGGAGTCAGCCTCCACCACATCACTTCCTAGTGCATTCCATTTATTAACTACTCTGACACTGAAAAAAAATTCTTTCTAACGTCTCTGTGGCTCATCTGGGTACTAAGTTTCCACCTGTGTCCCCTTGTTCGTGTCCCACCCGTGGTGAAGAGTTTCTCTTTGTCCGCCCTGTCAATTCCCCTGAGAATTTTGTAGGTGGTTATCATGTCTCCCCTTACTCTTCTGTTTTCCAGGGATGTGAGGTTCAGCTCCTTTAGCCTTTCCTCGTAGCTCAATCCTCTCAGTTCCGGGACGAGCCTGGTGGCATACCGCTGAATCTTCTCTAACTTTGTCTTGTGTTTAACTAGGTATGGACTCCAGGCTGGAGCTGCATACTCCAGGATTGGTCTTACATAAGTGGTATACAGGGTTCTGAAAGATTCCTTACACAAATTTCTAAAGGCAGTTCTTATGTTGGCCAGTCTAGCATATGCCGCTGATGATATTCTTTTGATGTGGGCTTCTGGGGACAGGTTCGGTGTGATATCAACCCCCAGATCTTTCTCTCTATTTGACTCTTGTAGGATTTCCCTCCCAAATGATACCTTGTGTTCAGCCTCCTGCTCCCTTCTCCTAATTTCATCACCTTACACTTTCCCGAGTTGAACTTTAGCAGCCATTTTCTAGACCATTCCTCCAGTTTATCCAGGTCATCCTGTAGTCTCTGTCTATCTTCATCCGTCTTGATTCTTCTCATAATTTTTGCATCATCAGCAAACATTGAGAGGAATGAGTCTATACCCTCCGGAAGATCGTTCACATATATTAGAAACAGGATGGGTCCAAGTACTGAGCCCTGTGGGACTCCGCTGGTGACATCTCGCCACTCTGATGTCTCCCCCCTCACCGTTACTCGCTGTTTCCTGTTGCTTAAGTACTCCCTTATCCACTGGAGCACCTTCCCTTTTACTCCTGCCTGTTGCTCCAACTTTTTTAACAGCCTTTTGTGCGGTACTGTGTCAAAGGCTTTTTGGCAATCCAGGAAAATGCAGTCGGCCCACCCTTCTCTTTCCTGCCTAATTTTTGTTGCTTGGTCATAAAATTCTATTAAACCTGTGAGGCACGATTTACCATCCCTGAACCCATGTTGGTGGTGCGTTACAAAGTTATTTCCCTCTAGATGCTCTACGAGCCTTTTCCTCACGATCTTCTCCATTGACTGTGTCAATGGCTTTCCGACAGTCCAAGTAAATGCAGTCTGCCCATCCATCTCTTTCTTGTTTAATCTTTGTCACCTGATTGTAGAATTCTATTAAGCCTGTAAGGCGAGATTTAACTTCCCTAAACCCATTTTATGGGTTGTCACGGAATCCCTTCTCCCCAGATGTGTTACTAGGTTTTTTATAATAATCTTCTCCATTACCTTGCATGGTATACAAGCTATGGGTGGTAGGCTTTGTGGGTTGGAGGTGTTTTTGTAAGAGGGTGTGAGGGTGAGAGGTGGTGTTACCCAGTGTAGGGCATAATGTTATCACATGCAGGTACCAAAACACTAGTCCCAAATGAGCGTATTGTCATTTGAGGTTCGTTTCCATATTTTCACTTATATTCACCCTAAATAATATATTGGAAGAACACTGTACACGGTATGATTGACTGACTAATTGAGAGGCTCTTACCACCAAGTCAACATCCCAAAGTACAACTAGGTGTTAAGAAGCATTGTTTATGTCTTATTTACGTCCCTGTGGGCCCGTTGATGTCCACTGCGCTACCAGGCATAGATCACTCCAAATTCCTGCTATATCTCACCAGTAATCGTCCTCTTGTTCCCCATAGCACCGGTATAGCTCTAACGCTACACGGTTTGCCTATCTTCACTATTCTGTTCACTATTTGCTTTAATCTTCACTATCACATCTAGTTACGTACTCTCTGACCGAGCGATGGCGGCAACGAGTCTGTCGTGGAACTAATGTCGTACAGTGATCTTGACTAATTAGCACTATCGGACACAATCTATGAAACTGCTATTTCCTAAACAGTGCGTTTCACTTCATAATATTACTATGTAACGAATTTCCTTTGTATCCCTCTGATGTCCCATATTATGAAGACATTTAGACGAGCGAACTGCACATGTTCACCCTCTCTACACCGGTCTTAGCAACGGCCTGTTTTGGTCTGTGTGTTTTGGCCTGTGTGTGTGTTTGGTCTGTGTGTTTTGGTCTGTGTGTGTGTGTTTGGTCTGTATGTGTGTTTGGTCTGTGTGTGTGTTTGATCTGTGAGTGTGTTTGGTCTGTGTGAGTGTTTGGTATGTGTGTGTGTTTGGTCTGTGTGTGTGTTTGGTCTGTGTGTGGGTTTGGTCTGTGTGTTTGGTCTCTGTGTGTTTGGTCGGTGTGTGTGTTTAGTCTGTGTGTGTGTTTGGTCTGTGTGTGTGTTTGGTCTGTGTGTTTGGTCCGTGTGTGTGTGTTTGGTCTGTGTGTGTGTGTTTGGTCTGTGTGTTTGGTCTGTGTGTTTGACTTGTGTGTGTGTGCTTGGTCTATGTTTGGTCTGTGTGTGTGTGTTTGGTCTGTGTGTGTTTGGTCTGTGTGTGTGTGTGTTTGGTATGTGTGTTTGGGCTGTGTGTGTGTGTTTGGTCTGTGTGTTTGGTCTGTGTGTGTGTGTGTAATTGGTCTGTGTGTGTGTGTGTGTTTGGTCTGTGTGTGTGTGTTTGGTCTGTGTGTGTGTATGGTCTGTGTGTGTGTTTGGTCTGTGTGTGTGTTTGGTCTGTGTGTTTGGTCTGTGTGTGTGTAATTGGTCTGTGTGTGTATGTTTGGTCTGTGTGTGTGTGTTTGGTCTGTGTGTGTGTTTGGTCTGTGTGTGTGTGTTTTGGTCTGTGTGTGAGTGTGTGTGTTTTGGTCTGTGTGTGTGTTTGGTCTGTGTGTGTGTTTGGTCTGTGTGTGTGTTTGGTCTGTGTGTGTGTGTGTTTGGTCTGTGTGTGTTTTGGTCTGTGTACTCACCTATATGTACTCACCTATATGTGTCTGCAGGATCGAGCATTGACTCTTGGATCCCGCCTTTCGAGCATCTGTTGTTTACAGCAATGACTCCTGTCCCATTTCCCTATCATACCTGGTTTTAAAATTATGAATAGTATTTGCTTCCACAATCTGTTCCTTAATGAATCCTGGTGCTTGCACACACCCACACATAGATATATATGTAAACTGATACTGTGAGTACTCTGGGTAGCCTCACAACACACTGTGCTCTCTGTGACTTTGACTCAGGTGAGACTTGCTCATGACATATAAAATATTCTGACAAGTATATATATAGCTAACTAAAGGGGAAATGGGAGGGTAACTGTTAACACCTACTTCACCTATCCATGATGACAGTTGGGTTGTAGCTCCTGGTCCAGGCTCTCGCCTCGTACACCCTCCAGAAACACAAGCCAACGCCTTATTATGTTCGCGTCTCGCCGCTTTCTGTACACTGCAGGTCCGTGCTTCTCCTCCAGTTCGTTGCAGGGTCGGAGTCGGTCTCCTGGCCGTCAACTTTCCTCCCAACTACGGCAGCCAGCCTACGTCTCGGCGGTCGTCGTACGTTTCCCAATTAGTCCCTTGTCACTGTACTCCTAGAGGAACTGCCTCTCACCACTACGATGTCTCTGTGAAGTTATCAGCCGTCCCAGACGATACTGCTTAAGCTCCACATGCACAGCACCCGACTTCAGAGCACTTGAAGCTCACTTCACTGTCAATTCCCTCGTCGTCTAGGTATGTCACTAGGTATTTGGGAAGACTTCTCGACGTGCTTGCATCTAACTGTTGACTCGTAGGGTTCCAGGAAGGTAGGGTTACTGTCAAACTTGACAGGATCGTCGATCACATGTTCAACCTGGTTGACAAGGCGGTCAACCCGGTTCGCTCATGGCAGAATGGCCCAGCCACAAAACTGACTCTTATTCTGGTGAACTGTCAAGGACGTTGCACACGTCGATGCCCAGCACACTTGTTGCAACGCACCTGTCCCTGAGCACTTGTTGCTCAATATTCTGTCAATTCCTTATCTGAGCCACATCTGGGTTGCAGGAAGACCTCACAGAGTGCGCGCTAACAACAGGAGACGCTTATATCCACCGGAGCTCGGTAATCCGTCACTCAGACAGGATGACCGGTCGCACGTCCTGCCTCTCGGACGCGTCGTGTGAGACTGATAGCGCGAAGGCGCCGCTACGGCTGGACTCCCCCTGCCTATGTGACGTCACATTTTCCAAAGTAGGTTTTCATTGGCTCCCAGTGCCACGTCGCTGACGGTGACCAATCTTGTGATACTGACATCACACAGTTTTGGCGGGAGAACAGACTCGCCAGCGCCATTTTGGCTTCCTAAAGGGCCTATCCCACAGGCCAAAATACTATACTTTCACAAATTTCTCGGCTCAGCAAGAATACTATTCTCTCCCACATATGTTCAACTGATGCCTGCAACGTAGAGAACGCTCAGGAATAGTGAACATGACTCTTACAGCAGGCGTGGGAGAATTAAAAGGGGGGAACACCGTCACAATATACATATAAATATATATATATATATATATATATATATATATATATAGAATATATATATATATATATATATATATATATATATAGAATATATATATATAGATATATATATATATAATATATATATATATATATATATATATATATATATATATATATATATATATATATATATATTATATATATATATATATATATATATATATATATATTTCGTGTTCTGGCTTGTGTTGAAAGTTTGCTTTCACCTCATCCAAAACCATTGTAACATATCACCTCACTGAAATGCAGGTATATAATCAAAGCTGTTTAAACTCTATTTAGTGGTAGTTGTGTGTGTGTAACCTAAAGTCTTCGAAAATGTAATATGTTATTACGAAACGCGTTCTAGCATCGCGTCAGACTAGAAATAAAAATGAATTTTGGAGAACTGATTTTTCAATTACCACCGACAGTGAAAAGAAACATAAGAAATATAGAGAAAATTCGTGTTAGAATTATTAATCGTACTTTTTCGGTCATATTTAGAATATATATATATCTATATATATATATATATATATATATATATATATATATATATATATATATATATATATATATATATATATATATATATATATATATAGTATATATATATATATATATATATATATATATATATCTATATATATATATATATAGGTACCAGTCTTCCTGTAGACATATATTATTAAATATGACCGAAAAAGTAAGATTAATAATTCTAACACGAATTTTCTCGATTTTCCTTATGTTTCTTTTTACTGTGACGGTAAATGAAAAATCAATTCTCCAAATTCATTTTTATTTCTAGTCTGACGCGACACTTGAGCTCGTTTCGTAAAACTTATTACATTTTCAAAGACTTTAGTTTTCCACACACAACTTATGCCTGAAACAGCATTGTCTCTTTTACCTGCATTTGGGTGAGGTGATGTAATACAATAGTGGGGTGAAAAACAAACTTTCAACAAAACACAAAACACGGAACAATGGGTATAGGTTTGCAGGAGTTGGGTATAAATAGAACTGCAGAAGGCCTATTGGCCCATATTTCTTGATGTTTTTATATTGGAGCGGAGTCTTGAAGTGGGTAGAATATAGTTGTGCATTATTGGCTGTTGATTGCTGGTGTTGACTTCTTGATGTGTAGTGCCTCGCAAATATCAAGCCGCCTTCTGTCGCTGTGTCTATCAATGATTTCTATGTTGTTTGCTAAGATTTCTCTGTTGATGGTTTGGTTGTGAGAAGAGAATATATGTTCCTTAATGGAGCCCTGTTGCTTATGCATCGTTAAACGCCTGGAAAGAGATGTTGTTGTCTTGCCTATTTACTGAGTTTTTTGAGGCTTACAGTCCCCAAGAGGGCATTTGAAGGCATAAACGACGTTTGTCTCTTTTAGAGCGTTCTGCTCCGTGTCTGGAGAGTTTCTCATGAGTAGGCTGGCCGTTTTTTTGGTTTTATAGTAAATCGTTAGTTGTATCTTCTGATTTTTGTCTGTAGGGATAACATTTCTATTAACAATATCTTTCAGGACCCTTTCCTCCGTTTTATGAGCTGTGGAGAAGAAGTTCCTGTAAAATAGTCTAATAGGGGTATAGGTGTTGTACTAGTTGTCTCTTCAGAGGTTGCATGGCGTTTCACTTTCCATCTTATGATGTCTTCAATGAAACCATTGGAGAAGCCGTTGTTGACTAGGACCTGCCTTACCCTACAGAGTTCTTCGTCGACTTGCTTCCATTCTGAGCTGTGGCTGAGAGCACGGTCGACATAAGAGTTAACAACACTCCTCTTGTACTTGTCTGGGCAGTCACTGTTGGCATTTAGGCACATTCCTATGTATGTTTCCTTAGTGTAGACTGCAGTGTGAAAACATATATATATATATATATATATATATATATATATATATATATATATATATATATATATATATATATATATATATATATATAATTATATATATATATATAACTGAAAACTCACACCCCAGAATGAGGTGTGTATCTAGTCTTGGGGACCATTATATATATATATTATCATATATATATATATATATATATATATATATATATATATATATATATATATATATATATAACAAACGCAACTACTTCATGATACAAACCAATGGAGGAGCAACAGCAACATCGACAAAAGTCTCCGTACCCGCATCGAGCAACACCTCGACATCCTCACAGATAGACATCACCTCAGCACCGAAACCAGGATAATCAAGAAACTAACAACGTTATATGGAGGACCTATGGCAATTCCAAGACCAAGAGACGGCTTCCTGAACCTTGTAGGAATCAAGCTCACTGAGGACCAATTCACTCTCCTAAATCTGGGTATAAACTGTCACGTAATGTCCAGACCATGTGAGATGGCTCGGAAAGTGGAGTTGGAGATCCTGTTGGACGACATATTCGACCTCGAGACACAAAAGAAGGTCACCAGCAAATACACCTTACAAGCAGAACTTATTCCGGAAGGAGGAAGAATCGAAGCAATTACAGAAGCACCATACTGTCCCCTGAGCTCAAAGTGGCAGCTAAGAGCCTTCGTGAGAAAAGGAGATAGTCGTCAGGAGAGGTGACAAGTCGCCAATATACGTCATTCTTAAAAAAGACGAATATCTGGCGAAAATCAACCTCATTCTCTCTGACCAAGCTAAATTCCAAAGGGTAACGAAGGACACTACAGCCGAATTGAAGGCAAAGGTCAACAAATTGATCGAAACTGTGAACGCCAAGAAATCCGGACTCCATCTGCCAAAGATTATTGGGGAATATAAGCCTGGATATGCGTATGGAAATGTCAAGACACATAAGCCTGGAAACCCACTTCGGCCAATCATTAGCCATACCCACACCCACGTAAAGACTAGCGAAGCGACTCAACGGCTTGCTGACTCCTTATGTCCCTTGCACCTTCAGCCTGAAGTCTCCAAAGGATTTGTTGACTTACTGAGGGGAACACAGGCCACAGGGATAAGAGCCTCGTTGGACGTAGAATCACTGTTTACAACGTCCCTGTGGATGAAACAATCGGGATGAAAGCGGACAGAGTGTATCGTAATCCGGCCTGTATTCCTCTTGACACACCAGAAAAAATCGAAGGAAACTACTCCAAGCTTGTACTAAAGATGCACCCTTCTTGAGCCCGGATGGGCACATGTAAGCCAGTAGATGGGGTCGCCATGGGTTCTCCCCCTAGTGTCCTGTTTGCGAACTTCTACATAGGTACCATCAATCGACAAAGGTCTTAGTCGATATGAACTTGAACCCGCCATATACTGCAGGTATGTTACGACATTTTTACACAGGTACCTTATGTCAGACATCTACAAGTGCTGAAGGAAGTATTTGAGCAGAATTCCGTGTTGCGTTTCACTTACGAGATGGAGAAGGATGGAAACTACCCTTCTAGATGTAACAGTCATGGAAAGGAGCGGAGATTTCCACACTGTAGTCTACACTAAGGAAACAAACATAGGAATGTGCCTCAATGCCAACAGTGACTGCCCAGACAGGTACAAGAGGAGTGTTGTTAACGCTTATGTCGACCGTGTTCTCAGCCACAGCTCAGAATGGAAGCAAGTCGATGAGAACTCTGTAGGATAAGGCAGGTCTTAGTCAACAACGGCTTCTCCAATGGTTTCGTTGAAGACATCATCAGACAGGAAGGTGAAACGCCATGCACCCTCTGAAGAGACAACTAACACAACAACTGTACCCCCTATTAGACTATTTTACAGGAACTTCTTTTCCACAGCTCATAAAACGGCGGAAAGGGTCCTGAAAGTTATTGTTAATAGAAACGTTATCCCTACAGACAAAAATCAAAGATACAATTGATGATTTACTATAAACCAAGAAACTGCCATCTACCCATGAGAAACTCTCCAGACACAAAGCAGAACGCTTTGAAAGAGATCAATGTCGTCTATGCCTTCAAATGCTTACTTGGGGACGGTAAGCCTCAAAGAACTCTGTATATAGGCAAGACAACAACATCTCTTCCATGCGATTAACGATGCATAAGCAACAGGGCTCTATCAAGGAACATATAATCTCTTCCCACAACCAGTCCATCACCAGAGAAGTCTTAACAAAAAACACGGAAATCATCGATAGATACAGCGATAGCAGGCGGCTTGATATTTGCGAGGCACTACACGTTAAGAAGTCAACACCACAATCAACAGCCAACTAATGCACAATTATATTCTACCCACTTCAAGGCTCCGCTCCAATTAGAAGCATCATGAAATATGGGCCAATAGGCCCTCTGCAGTTTTCTATTCTTCCCTTTAGCTTATACCCATTGTTCGTGTTTCTGTGTTGTGTTGAAAGTTTGTTTTCACCTCATCCAAACTATTGTAACATACCACCCTCACCCAAATGCGTATAAAAAAAGTCAAAGCTGTTTAAACTCTGTTCATTTATAGTTTGTGTGTGTGTAACTAAAGTCATTGAAAATGTAATAATTTTACGAAACCGCTCACAGTGTCGCGCAGACTAGAAATAAAAATGAACTTTGGAGAATTGATTTTTCAATACCATCAACAGTGAAAAAGATATAAGAAACATTGAGAAATTTCGTGTTAGAATTATTAATCTTACTTTTTCGGTC
>WNGS01130308.1:0-14382 GCA_020271785.1 Procambarus virginalis
AGATCGATAGCAAGAACCTCATACTCCCAATTATAAAGACCTAATTGATGCACAGAGTAAAGGGTCTCGAATTTCCTTTGTATGGATAACTTCACACATAAATATAACCCATCATAATGAAACAGAACCTTGCAGCCAAATTAGCGTGTAACAGTTTGAAGTTGAATTAGATCTAGGTATCCCCATCTCTGCTGTCAAAACTGTATTGATCCAAACATTCAGATCTGATAGGAAAGAATTACTGACGACTCCCAACGACCTGAAAGTACTAGTATAAAACTATGATTTGTTCAGATCTGAAACCTACATCTATGGGCAGCACAAAACGTCCACTAGACTGTGCGACACAGTGGTTGCAAGGATCAGGTTGGGTTACCGTTACCTGTGGCAGGTGGCTGCAGGTGACGGATCTCCCAATCCTGAGCACTCCAGTTGCAAACTCTGTGAGCAGGAAACTACGGCACGATCTCCCACACTACATCACTGAATGCCCAGTATTAGACCTTTCAGACCAGTTGGCATGAGGTACCTGGAGCTTTGCAATTACTTTATTCACTCTCGTATTCTTGAAGATATCCTCACAGTGTACCCAAAATTTGCCAGTGCAGGCTACTAAACAATGGCCCTGTATGACTAACCATCCTGCGAGATGGGGACCTTATTACCACTGCTACCTTATTCAATCTTGTGTTGATGATATCCTCAAAATGCATCCGGAATCTGCCAGTGCAGACTGCTTATCACATGCCTCTGTATGACTAACCATCCTGTGTGATGGGATTTTCTAGCATCAATTAGTTAGCCCTTTTTTTTGACACACTGTACTCCACTTCATATAGTAGGGTAGCTGCACTAATGCAGATGTACCTAATGAATTAATAAAAAAAAATCTAATCCTGTGTGATGGGGATTTTTTAGCATCACCTAGTTAGCTTTTGTTTGACACACTGTACTCCACTTCATATAGTCTAGGGTAGCTGCACTAATGCAGATGTACCTCATGTATAATAAAAAAAAATAAAAAAAAAATTCTAATACCTGACACCCAACAACTGAAAGCATTAGTATAAAGAGCTATGAGTTGTTCAGATCTGAAACCTATATTTATGGGCAGCAAAAACGTCGACCAGACTGTGCGACACAGTGGTATCCAGGGTCAGGTTGGGTTACCGTTACCTGTGGCAGGTGGCTACAGGTGACGGGTCTCCCAATCCTGAGCACTCCAGGTGCAAACTCTGTGAGCAGGAACTACGGCACGATCTCCCGCACTACATCACTGAATGCCAGTTATTAGACCTTTCAGACCCGTTGGCATGAGGTACCTGGAGCTTTGCAATTACTTTATTCACTCTCGTGTTCTGATGATATCCTATTGCACCCAAAATTTGCCAGTGCAGGCTATTGAACATATGGCCTGTATGACTAACCATCCTGCGAGATGGGGACTTTTAGTACCACTGCTACCTTATTCACTCTTGTGTTGATGATATCCTCGTAATGCACCCAGAGTCTGCCAGTGCAGCTCTTCTTATCCTATGCCTCTGTATGACTAACAATCCTGTGTGATTGAAATTTGGTATTTTTTTTTAGCTAGTGATGCTTTTTTTTTAGCTACGTATCACGTAGATAGCTTTTTGACACACATGTACTCCCCCTTCATATAGTCTAGGGTAGCTAGTTCTTGACACACACTGTACTCCGCTTCATATAGTCTAAGGCAGCTGCACAAATGCAGATGTACCTAAATGTGTAAATAAAAAATTATAAGACAGTTGTTTCATTGCTCACTAATATTATATTATATGAAAGGAAGAAAAACAAAGCGAAGAGGGGTAGAGGATGGGGAGAGGGGGGGATTTGGGGAGGACGAGGGGAATGGGGAATGGGGAATGGGGAATGGTGGGAACGAAAAGGAGTGCTGGAATAGGGGAGAAGGAAGGACGAGGAGGAGGGCACCCGGGAACCGCCGGGTTCCCCTCCTAGCCTATACTATAAGAGATTATCTGTGTTTGCCTATCTGTCTGTCCAAAGTTAGAAGCCAGACGCCTGGAGCCAGATTCGCCCAGGTTGGCAGAGGGAATGGTCTAGGGTATAGGATGAACATAGGTTAATCGAGATCTACAGAAATAAAAAAGTACAGCATGCCAGGGTTATATTCACTCCCCCAAGACCAATTGTGGCACAGCTGCACGCCGGATTCTCAGCTAAATATTTTGAAAAACATTTCAAAACAATTTATTTTCTTATAGTTATTCCAGTGGGGCACTGACGTTGTCCGGGTCTGTCTCTTGTTTGTTCATCTATCTATCCATCCATATATATATATCTATCCATCTGTCCATCCATCAATTCATCAATCAATTCATTTATTATATATCAATCTATTTATCTATGTATCTATTAATCTATATATTCATCTTTGTATCCATCGATCTAGCCATTTATTTATCTATATTTCTATTCATCTGTCGATTCATCTACCCACCTATCCATCTATTTATCCGTCTATATATCCATCTATCTATGAATTCATGTACTCATCTATCAATCTATACGTTCATCTACCAATCTATCCATCTATTCATTTATACCTCTATCAACCCATTTATCCTTCTATCCACCCATCTATTAATTTATCTATCCTATCTAGTATCTATGATGTATTTATTTATGTATCCATCTATCTGTCCGTTTTGTCCATCCCTCCATGTATACACGCGTTGCTGTGGCTCAGCAACGCGTGGTCGGGTACTATCAATATATATATATATATATATATATATATATATATCTATATATAATATATTATATATATATAGATATATATATATATATAGATAGATATATATTATATATATAGATATATATATAATATTATTAAATATGACCGAAAAAGTAAGATTAATAATTCTAACACGAATTTTCTCATGTTCTATATTCTTTTCACTGTTGATGGTAACTGAAAAAATCGATTCTCCAAAATTCATTTTTATTTCTAGTCTGACGCGGCACTTGAGCGTTTTCGTAAAACTTATTACATTTTCAAAGACTTTAGTTTACACACACACACAACTATAACTGAACAGAGTTCAAACAGCTCCGATTTTTTATACCTGCATTTGGGTGAGGTGACATGCTACAACAGTTTTGGATGAGGTGAAAACAAACTTTCAACACAACACAGAACACGAAACAATGGGTATAAGATAAAGGGAAGAATAGAAGTAACTGCAGAGGGCCTATTAGACCATATTTCTTGATGCTTCTATATTGGAGCGGAGTCTTGAAGTGGGTTACCCACTTCATGTCGACCGTGCTCTCAGCCACAGCTCAGAATGGAAGCAGTCGATGAAGAACTCTATAGGTAAGGCAGGTCTAGTCACACGGCTTCTCCAATGGTTTCGTGAAGACATCATAAGAAGGAGAGTGAAACGCCATGCAACCTTGAAGAGACAAACTAATACAACCACCTACCCCTATTAGACTATTTACAGGAAGTTCTTCCACAGTTCATAAAACGGAGGAAAGGGTCTGAAAGATATTGTTAATAGAAACGTTATCCCTACAGACAAAAATCAGAAGATACAACTGATGATTTACTAAAAAACCAAGAAAACGGCCAGCCTACTCATGAGAAACTCTCCAGACAAGAGCAGAACGCTTAAAAAGAGACCAAGTTGTCTATGCCTTCAAATGCCCTTGGGGACTGTAAGCCTCAAAAAGTGGTATATAGGCAAGACAAAACATCTCTTTAGAGCGTTCTGCTCGTGTCTGGAGAGTTCTCATGAGTAGGCTGGCCGTTTTTCTGGTTTATAGTAAATCATCAGTGTATCTTCTGATTTTTGTCTGTAGGATAACGTTTCTATTAACAATATCTTCAGGACCCTTTCCTCCGTTTTATGAACTGTGGAAAAGAAGTTCCTGTAAAATAGTCAATAGGGGGTATAGGTGTTGTATTAGTTTGTCTCTTCAGAGGTTGCATGGCGTTTCACTCTCCTTCTTATGATGTCTTCAACGAAACCATTGGAGAAGCCGTTGTTGACTAGGACCTGCCTTACCCTATAGAGTTCTTCGTCGACTTGCTTCCATTCTGAGCTGTGGCTGAGAGCACGGTCGACATGAAGTGGGTAACCCACTTCAAGACTCCGCTCCAATATAGAAGCATCAAGAAATATGGTCTAATAGGCCCTCTGCAGTTACTTCTATTCTTCCCTTTATCTTATACCCATTGTTTCGTGTTCTGTGTTGTGTTGAAAGTTTGTTTTCACCTCATCCAAAACTGTTGTAGCATGTCACCTCACCCAAATGCAGGTATAAAAAATCGGAGCTGTTTGAACTCTGTTCAGTTATAGTTGTGTGTGTGTAAACTAAAGTCTTTGAAAATGTAATAAGTTTTACGAAACACGCTCAAGTGCCGCGTCAGACTAGAAATAAAAATGAATTTTGGAGAATCGATTTTTCAGTTACCATCAACAGTGAAAAGAATATAAGAAACATTGAGAAAATTCGTGTTAGAATTATTAATCTTACTTTTTCGGTCATATTTAATAATAATATATATATATATATAATATATATATATATATATATATATATATATATATATATATATATATATATATATATATATATATATATATATATATATATATATTGAGTAGTACCCGACCACGCGTTGCTGAGCCACAGCAACGCGTGTATACATGGAGGGATGGACAAAAACGGACAGATAGATGGATACATAAATAAATACATCATAGATACTAGATAGGATAGATAAATTAATAGATGGGTGGATAGAAGGATAAATGGGTTGATAGAGGTATAAATGAATAGATGGATAGATTGGTAGATGAACGTATAGATTGATAGATGAGTACATGAATTCATAGATAGATGGATATATAGACGGATAAATAGATGGATAGGTGGGTAGATGAATCGACAGATGAATAGAAATATAGATAAATAAATGGCTAGATCGATGGATACAAAGATGAATATATAGATTAATAGATACATAGATAAATAGATTGATATATATAAATGAATTGATTGATGAATTGATGGATGGACAGATGGATAGATATATATATATGGATGGATAGATAGATGAACAAACGAGAGACAGACCCGGACAACGTCAGTGCCCCACTGGAATAACTATAAGAAAATAAATTGTTTTGAAATGTTTTTCAAAATATTTAGCTGAGAATCCGGCGTGCAGCTGTGCCACAATTGGTCTTGGGGGAGTGAATATAACCCTGGCATGCTGTACTTTTTTATTTCTGTAGATCTCGATTAACCTATGTTCATCCTATACCCTAGACCATTCCCTCTGCCAACCTGGGCGAATCTGGCTCCAGGCGTCTGGCTTCTAACTTTGGACAGACAGATAGGCAAACACAGATAATCTCTTATAGTATAGACTAGGAGGGGAACCCGGCGGTTCCCGGGTGCCCTCCTCCTCGTCCTTCCTTCTCCCCTATTCCAGCACTCCTTTTCGTTCCCACCATTCCCCATTCCCCATTCCCCATTCCCCTCGTCCTTTCCCCCCTCTTCCCCAATCCCCCTCTCCCCATCCTCTACCCCTCTTCGCTTTGTTTTTCTTCCTTTCATATAATATAATATTAGTGAGCAATGAAACAACTGTCTTATAATTTGTTTATTTACACATTTAGGTACATCTGCATTTATGCAGCTGCCTTAGACTATATGAAGCGGAGTACAGTGTGTGTCAAGAACTAGCTACCCTAGACTATATGAAGGGGGAGTACAGTGTGTGTCAAAAAGCTATCTACGTGATACGTAGCTAAAAAAAAAGCATCACTAGCTAAAAAAAAATACCAAATTCCAATCACACAGGATTGTTAGTCATACAGAGGCATAGGATAAGAAGTCTGCACTGGCAGACTCTGGGTGCATTACGAGGATATCATCAACACAAGAGTGAATAAGGTAGCAGTGGTACTAAAAGTCCCCATCTCGCAGGATGGTTAGTCATACAGGGCCATATGTTCAATAGCCTGCACTGGCAAATTTTGGGTGCAATATGAGGATATCATCAAGAACACGAGAGTGAATAAAGTAATTGCAAAGCTCCAGGTACCTCATGCCAACGGGTCTGAAAGGTCTAATAACTGGGCATTCAGTGATGTAGTGCGGGAGATCGTGCCGTAGTTCCTGCTCACAGAGTTTGCACCTGGAGTGCTCAGGATTGGGAGACCCGTCACCTGTAGCCACCTGCCACAGGTAACGGTAACCCAACCTGACCCTGGATACCACTGTGTCGCACAGTCTGGTCGACGTTTTGTGCTGCCCATAAATATAGGTTTCAGATCTGAACAAATCATAGCTCTTTATACTAATGCTTTCAGGTTGTTGGGTGTCAGGTATTAGAATTTTTTTTTATTTTTTTTATTAATACATGAGGTACATCTGCATTAGTGCAGCTACCCTAGACTATATGAAGTGGAGTACAGTGTGTCAAACAAAAGCTAACTAGGGGATGCTAAAAAATCCCCATCACACAGGATTAGAAGTTTTTTTTATTAATTCCTTAGGTACATCTGCATTAGTGCAGCTACCCTAGACTATATGAAGTGGAGTACAGTGTGTCAAAAAAAAAAGGGCTAACTATTGATGCTAGAAAATCCCCATCACACAGGATGGTTAGTCATACAGAGGCATGTGATAAGCAGTCTGCACTGGCAGATTCCGGATGCATTTTGAGGATATCATCAACACAAGATTGAATAAGGTAGCAGTGGTAATAAAGGTCCCATCTCGCAGGATGGTTAGTCATACAGGGCCATATGTTTAGTAGCCTGCACTGGCAAATTTTGGGTACACTGTGAGGATATCTTCAAGAATACGAGAGTGAATAAAGTAATTGCAAAGCTCCAGGTACCTCATGCCAACTGGTCTGAAAGGTCTAATAACTGGACATTCAGTGATGTAGTGCGGGAGATCGTGCCGTAGTTCCTGCTCACAGAGTTTGCAACTGGAGTGCTCAGGATTGGGAGATCCGTCACCTGCAGCCACCTGCCACAGGTAACGGTAACCCAACCTGATCCTTGCAACCACTGTGTCGCACAGTCTAGTGGACGTTTTGTGCTGCCCATAGATGTAGGTTTCAGATCTGAACAAATCATAGCTTTTTATACTAGTACTTTCAGGTCGTTGGGAGTCAGTAAGCTCTTTCCTATCAGATCTGAATGTTTGGATCAATACAGTTTTGACAGCAGAGATGGGGATACCTAGATCTAAGTCAACTTCAAACTTGTTACACGCTAATTTGGCTGCAAGGTCTGTTTCATTATGATGGGTTATATTTATGTGTGAAGGTATCCATACAAAGGAAATTCGAGACCCTTTACTCTGTGCATCAATTAGGTCATTTATAATTGGGAGTATGAGGTTCTTGCTATCGATCTTCCAAGAGAAGTTTTCGATTGCTTGAAGAGCAGACTTTGAATCACAGAATATTATTCCTCCTCCAATGTTTTTTAATGTACTGGTAGCTAAGTGTAATGCTGCTAGTTCTGCTTGTGTGGAGGTTAGCCAGTTGTTTAACCTGACACTGACAGTCTTTGTGCAAATATTATTTCTATAAAACCTACATGCTGCTGCAGTCCGTCCAGTAGAGGATTGGACTGAGCCGTCGGTGTAGGCACAGTGCTCGTGAGATCTTAATTTTTTTTTTTTTATTAATTCCTTAGGTACATCTGCATTAGTGCAGCTACCCTAGACTATATGAAGTGGAGTACAGTGTGTCAAAAAGCTAACTAGTTGATGCTAAAAAATCCCCATCACACAGGATGGTTAGTCATACAGAGGCATGTGATAAGCAGTCTGCACTGGCAGATTCCGGATGCATTTTGAGGATATCATCAACACAAGATTGAATAAGGTAGCAGTGGTAATAAAGGTCCCCATCTCGCAGGATGGTTAGTCATACAGGGCCATATGTTTAGTAGCCTGCACTGGCAAATTTTGGGTACACTGTGAGGATATCTTCAAGAATACGAGAGTGAATAAAGTAATTGCAAAGCTCCAGGTACCTCATGCCAACTGGTCTGAAAGGTCTAATAACTGGGCATTCAGTGATGTAGTGCGGGAGATCGTGCCGTAGTTCCTGCTCACAGAGTTTGCAACTGGAGTGCTCAGGATTGGGAGATCCGTCACCTGCAGCCACCTGCCACAGGTAACGGTAACCCAACCTGATCCTTGCAACCACTGTGTCGCACAGTCTAGTGGACGTTTTGTGCTGCCCATAGATGTAGGTTTCAGATCTGAACAAATCATAGCTTTTTATACTAGTACTTTCAGGTCGTTGGGAGTCAGTAAGTTCTTTCCTATCAGATCTGAATGTTTGGATCAATACAGTTTTGACAGCAGAGATGGGGATACCTAGATCTAAGTCAACTTCAAACTTGTTACACGCTAATTTGGCTGCAATGTCTGTTTCATTATGATGGGTTATATTTATGTGTGAAGGTATCCATACAAAGGAAATTCGAGACCCTTTACTCTGTGCATCAATTAGGTCATTTATAATTGGGAGTATGAGGTTCTTGCTATCGATCTTCCAAGAGAAGTTTTCGATTGCTTGAAGAGCAGACTTTGAATCACAGAATATTATTCCTCCTCCAATGTTTTTTAATGTACTGGTAGCTAAGTGTAATGCTGCTAGTTCTGCTTGTGTGGAGGTCAGCCAGTTGTTTAACCTGACACTGACAGTCTTTGTGCAAATATTATTTCTATAAAACCTACATGCTGCTGCAGTCCGTCCAGTAGAGGATTGGACTGAGCCGTCGGTGTAGACACAGTGCTCGTGAGATCTTAAACCCTCGATGGAGGAGGCAATTGTTTCAAGAGTGACAGCTTTGAGAAGAGCAAGATTCTCATTATCTTTCTTGGTGACAGGTGTGTATGATACTTGAATGGTGGGGTACAGATAAAGAGGAATATCAGAGATAGGTAGATTGCACTTAAAAGGGATGTTAAGTATGAGGAGATTGTAAGCATTGTTCCTCAGCCATTTATCATAAAAGGAGTGAGTTGGTATATCGGCACCGGTCAATAGGGTGTTAACAGCACTAAATAATTTGTCTCTGAGCAATGCAGGAGATGTAGGGTCTCTCATGACTTTAAGGCAAAAGGTGGTGTTGACTTGCATTATTCTCTCTTGTATGGTTGGAAGCTTCAGTTCTTCCCGCATGTTGATGATTCTTGTGCATCTTGGGGCACCAAGAATTATCCTCATGGCCTCATTCTGTACTACTTCAAGTTTCTCCAACACAGAGGAGGGGAAATTAATTAGGTGCAGAGCATTATAATCAACGAGAGATCTAACAAACATCATATAGAATAGTCTAGCATATTTAATATTGATACCAATATTCTTACCAGTAAGTGTTTTCAATGGTTTAGTCTTTCTTTAACCTACAGAGTAGATCATTTACAATGTCACTGTTAATACCAACTCCAAGGTATTTGTGCTGCCTACACGTTTCAATGTTCTGGTTGTTGACCTTGAAAGTTATAGGGACACGAGTATTCTCTCGGGGATGGAGAACTCTGGATTTAGTTATAGAGATAACAAGACCACATTCAATGCTTTTAGCAGCGAATGAATCAAGTAGAGCTTGCAGTCTAGTTTGGGAATTGCAACAATGCATATATCATCGGCATAACAAATGACGGCTTCATCAGGTAGTGTGGGAATATCAATTGTTAATTTATGCATCAGAACATTGAACAGTGTAGGACTAGGACTCCAGACCCAACTCAAAGCGTGCACAAAGTTTATTTTGACCCCTGGGACTGAGGCGGTTGCATTTGACCTGCCTTGCAAAAACTGTTCCCAGTGCTGGTTCTACACCTTTCCTTTAGCTCTCTAAACTCAGGCTGGCTTTCAAGAAATATGTCTGAGGTGTCAGCTGTTTTAGTGTTTTTATGCTCAGCTAGGAATAGAACTCTGTCATGCATGGGCTCAAGGCGTGAGTCAGTGAACCACCTCTGTCCCTTCCTCACTGGTTTGGGTCTTGTGGATTTTACAACATTGTCATAAAAAGCGGTTACTTCAGTGACCAGGTCCTCATATATGCATTGACGGTAGTAAAACAGTAAGTGTTTACCATTCAGAAATGCGGAATTTGAAGAGCATGTGTAAATTTTCAGGGATGTTAATTACTTTTTTTGCAAAGTTTGGGGTTTTGAGATTATTGATAGTGTATGAACTGAATATGGCAAAGTGATCACTAACTAATTCATGAACAATTGATCCTCCGACAGCATTATCAATGAGACCGTGACCAATGACATAATCAAGCCTGCCACCCATGAGGTGTGTGACGTTAGAGGAGTCAAAGTTGAATACGGACATGTTATTATCTCTTAAGTATTTTACAAAGACTCTGCCATTCCTGTTTGTTTTGGTGTCACCCAGGCTAGTGTGTCTAGCATTAAAATCACCCATTACAATGGTTTGAGAGCTGCTGGTAATTTTTGGGAGAGAGGCTTCCACCATTTGATCACACCTTACATATACATTAACTAAGTTAAGAAACCCGGTCGCTGTAGCAATCTGAAACTGCTGATAATATGAGTCGTCACTTTTGTGGTTTTTAACATGTTTACACACTAGGTTACTTTTAACATACGTCAAGATACCGACATCATGTGAACCAACATTTGAGAAAGCTACATAACCTGAGAGTTTGGGTGGCGTTTTATTTTTTGTGTTTGCAGTGTATGGTTCCTGCAGGCACAGTACATCAATGTTGTTGGCACCAGCGTACATCATTAGATCAAACAGCCTCCTTCGCACGCTTCTCACATTCCACGTGAGAAATTTAGAGTGAGTTGGTCGTGAGTAATGGTGTTTATAAAGCTGACGAAGAGAAGTGTTTATAAGATTCACAAGTTGTAGACCATTGCATACAAATGATAATTGTTCACGGTCACCAATGTCAAAGAGTTCTCTCATCTGTTTCAAGGTCAACTGGTTGCCTGTACCATTCCTACCATCTACAATCATTGCATGTTCTTCAGGATTCATAGAGTCACAAGCGGCATAGTTTGGAATGAGTTCTTGAGCGCATTTGTTAATTATAGTTAAGACAGACGGGTTTTCATATGTTTCACTCGCCACAGCGGCACCTACATCACTGGAGGAGGCGTCAAGACTTGCTGGAGGCGTGTCAACACTTACATCACTGGATGGGGGGCAATACTTGCTTGAGACGTGTCAACACTTACATCACGGATGGGGGGGCAATACTTGCTTGAGACGTGTCAACACTTACATCACTGGATGGGGGGGCAATACTTGCTGAGACGTGTCAACACTTACATCACTGGATGGGGGGGCAATACTTGCTTGAGACGTGTCAACACTTACATCACTGGATGGGGGGCAATACTTGCTTGAGACGTGTCACACTTACATCACTGGATGGGGGGGCAATACTTGCTTGAGACGTGTCAACACTTACATCACTGATGGGGGGGCAATACTTGCTTGAGACGTGTCAACACTTACATCACTGGATGGGGGGCAATACTTGCTTGAGACGTGTCAACACTTACATCACTGGATGGGGGGGCAATACTTGCTGAGACGTGTCAACACTTACATCACTGGATGGGGGGCAATACTTGCTTGAGACGTGTCAACACTTACATCACTGGATGGGGGGGCAATACTTGCTTGAGACGTGTCAACACTTACAGCACTGGATGGGGGGGCAATACTTGCTTGAGACGTGTCAACACTTACATCACTGGATGGGGGGGCAATACTTGCATGAGACGGTCAACACTTACATCACTGGATGGGGGGGCAATACTTGCATGAGACGGGTCAACACTTACATTACTGGAAGGCATGTCACTAGAAACTTGGACGTTCACTTCACTCCTGGGGCTGGCGAGATGATCGCTTGAACACTGTCTCAGGTCGTCCATCGTGATCGTAGCATAAATGCTGTTGAGACCATTTTCAATCTTCGTGAGTGTTTCTTGGAGCTTATTGACAGTAATTTCTATTTTGTTCATGCGAGCTGGAAGTTCTGACACCTCCCTCTGCAGGCTGGCGTCAGGCGTCCCAGGTAGGCGAGGGAAGGTTGTCAGGCTGTTGGTGTCAGGAACGATGGTGGGGTCATCCCGGGTGGGGGGGCGGGTAGGTATAGTGGTGGGGCCACCCCGGTGGTGGGGTTGACTGGGTGTGGTGGAGGGTTGCCTCACTGTGCTGTGCGGGGGAGGTCGCCTGCCACAGTCCTTGTGCCAGGCTGTCACACCCTCCCGCAAGCACCTGGAACATTTGTGCTTGGTGGCTGAGGAGGAGGTCTCATCGGTCCCAGGGGCGTCGTCTCTATAGGGGCATTCTTTAGTGAGATGACTGGCTGCACAGAAGGCACAGGTGCCTTTAGATTGACAGTGCTTGGCTACGTGACCAAAGTGTTGACATTTAAAACACATGACAGCTGAGGACACCCAGGGTGTTATGGGGCAGGCTGGCTGGTAGGGGCCTAGGAACTCGTGATGACTGGGAGGCGGTGTCTCATGTTCCCAGACGATGACAATCCTGTTGAGTGGCCTGCCTTCAGAAGTGATGCGTCTTGCACTGTACACACCTGGTAGGTCTTTAGCATGGGAGATGTCAAGGTCACGAGGGTAGGATGTGACAAGGTACTCTCTGTACCTCCTGGACCTCTCAGGGGAGTCTGCTTTACTGAATGTGATGCCACCCACTTGACCTTGGAGTAGGGCCGAGATGGAGGCTTCATCGGACCTGGCTACATAGATGTAGAGCGAGGCGTGTCTAGGGATTATGAGGTCTATGCCATCAGGAAAATGACGAGGAAGGTCACGTCTCATCCAGGAGTACCTTTGGTCACTGGTAACGTGAGATGGAAATGCCAGCCTGGCATATTTATTACGGGGTGCTAGGGTGGGTCGTGGTGCCCCTCCCGTTGTGGGGGTGGCATTGGTCGTCTTGACAGAATTGTTACCGTTCCTTAACCTTCTCTCTTCACGTAAGGTCTGCCGGCTTTTGTATAAAGTAAAACTACCACCCGAGGCTGCTTCATCACTTGAGCTGGTGTCCTCCTCATGCATGGCCATATTGGGATGGAGTGATTGGCCATGCTGTAAGTCATGCGAGGTGGTGGCCGAAGTAGACGCCAATGCGTCTGAAACATTTTGGGAAGGTCGCTGACGGTGACCCCAGCAGGCGGGAGGGAAGTGGCCATGGTTGCCAGAGTCACAACATGAAGTGACAAGACACGTCAGCTTCTACCACAGAGTAGCACTTCAGGCTATGGCCTGGACCCAGAACAATAGCGGCCACCAATCATAGTGCAGAGACAAGATGAATAGTTCGGACACCATACAAGCAGGCGCAGATGTATACACATTCAGCTGGCAACACTGCTGAGGGTAGTACACTGGTAGTGGCTCCGACTAGAGTGACAGGTGTAGAGAGCGCCACTCTGATACCTATTTATCCACACACACACACACTTAATAGTCCTCTACACTGTGTGTAACACTGCACTGGTACCACCAATCACTGAGGCATCTGTACAGTGGTATGCGAGTGGTCCGTTCGTGCCACCATGTCCAGGCTGTACAGGGGAAGTACAGCTTAGGGGAGCGGGGCAATAGGGGCTAAAGTTCCAGCGCCCGGGGTACCACCTCAGGCGTCTGACCAGGCGTGAAGTAAGGGGAAGCGGCCATGTCTCCACTGCCCAAGGCGCCACTCCAAAAACCTAGGAGTTGTTTATCCAGATAACTGGTCAACTTGCACTGCTCACTACTTGGAAACCTAGGTGAAAGCTTCCAGGAGCTAGATGGTATATATCACTGCTAGGTTGTGAGAGCCTTAAGGCCGTCTGTACCCATTTAGCAGTAAATCCATGTGGAGGGGTAGGCCTACACGTCTACCCGCACCAGGGTAGCGACGACACTGTGTGTGAGGTGTTTTTTTTTTTTTTTTTTTTTTTTTTTTATTATTATTCCTTAGGTACATCTGCATTTGTGCAGCTACCCTAGACTATATGAAGTGGAGTACAGTGTGTCAAAAAAGCTAACTAGTTTATGCTAGAAAATCCCCATCACACAGGATGGTTAGTCATACAGAGGCATGTGATAAGCAGTCTGCACTGGCAGACTCTGGATGCATTTTGAGGGTATCATCAGCACAAGATTGAATAAGGTAGCAGTGGTAATAAAGGTCCCCATCTCGCAGGATGGTTAGTCATACAGGGCCATATGTTTAGTAGCCTGCACTGGCAATTTTGGGTACACTGTGAGGATATCTTCAAGAATACGAGAAGAATAAAGTAATTGCAAAGCTCCAGGTACCTCATGCCA
>WNGS01130335.1:0-13466 GCA_020271785.1 Procambarus virginalis
AAGGTCATCCTGGGCGTCCACTGCTTACCCATGCGGACCGAGGGCTCCACACCTCACGTCCGTTCACCAGCTGGAACTGTGAGAAGATTAACGGTTCAGCCACTGCTTTGCAAATGGCCAACAAAACAGGGCCCGCTGTCTCTTCCCACTCGTCTTCATGCTCTACGCAGAACATTCTCAGAGCTGTCTCTGAGGTGGAGTGGAGTCTTCCGACCGCCCCCTTCGACTGCGATCGGTAGGGCGACGACCGAATCTGCATCACTCCCAATTCATCACTGTTCGTCTGACACACTCAGACCGGAAATATTTCCACTGTCAGCCTGATTTTCCCTGGGCCTCCTCACCCAAGAGAAAAGATGTTGTAGTTGCCCAGCCACTTCTCTCGACGTTGAACGTCGCATCGTGGTCACCCCTAGGGACCCGCAGAGTCAACAGCGTGCAACGGACTCAACACTGCCGCTCTGCACTGGCTGGCAACGCTACTTGATCTCTCGTACCTGGAGAGGCTTTCCGACCTCCATCCTTACAGGTTTACACTGTCTCATTAGTATGCCTTTTGCCTGTTAAAGTGAGTAGCTTTCTCGGGACCAATACGTCCTCCTTTGCCTTACAAATCAACTGGGGAATTCTGCCTGCTGCACTCCTCGAGACGAGTGCGGTCCATCCCAGGAGAACCGGTGAGGGTCACCTGTACCTCACCTTTGGGCTGCCTTCGCCCTCCACTCGCTCTCCGGGTTTCATGACGAGGTGATCATTTCCCAGGCCGTCGGACGTCTCCTCGTCGGCCTTATCAGATCCACGTCCTCCTTGTCTTCGCGCTGCCTCGGAATCATAGCACAGACAGGGAACGCCTCCATGGCGATTCCTTTCTCGTCCCCCAGGCGTCGAACACTTCGCCTTTCTTCTCTAGGTGCTCCAAGCACTCCTCGTCCTTCACGAGGTTCGGTAGGACACGTCCTCCACATGCGTCATTTCCCAAAATGACTGTGCCTCCTCGTGGGCATCGTCGCACAGACCCCCACTACTAGGGTTTGGCATCCATAAACAGAACTCAGGGTTACCTGGTGTAGGGGCATCTGCACTGGGCCTCCCACAGTGGTCACACTTGCCTCACCTACACAGGTATTCTCGTGACACTCAGGGAAAAGGGTTCTGCTCACCAGGGTAAATTCCCCCCAGTATCTCTCAGCATCATTACCGGGATGGGGTCTGCGCCCCACCCTTACAGTTCCCTCACGCACGAAGGGTTAGCCTCCTTCTCCTACGTACGGGTCCATCCCGCACTCCTTCGGCTAACTGGTCCTCTACCCGCACAAAAGCAACGTAACCCCGTGCTTAGGACGTCTGCATTCGCGCGCCATGTGTCCTATTAACCCGCAGTTGAAACAACGGATCCTTCTTCTTCCGCGGACTCCTCTTGCGCCTTCCAAAGACTCGTGCTCAGCATCTCCGGCCGTGACGATAACAAGATCTCTTGAGCTCTCCCTCGGTGACTTCTTCGGCGGTTCCACAGCACTCTTCTGTCCTCTGCTGTCTCCATTGAGGGGTAGGACTTGGAGAACTCGGTCCTGTCCTCCAACCGTCCGACCTTCTATTACTTCTCCCATAGCTAGAGAATACGGGCGGTCGGTGCTGTCCCTCTCGACATGGACGTAAAGCTTCTTCTAGCATGTCTGCTCGATCGGCTGCGGCTCTCAGGTCCTTGATGTCCGCCTCCTTTACTCTCACCCTAATCTCGGGAGAGAGCACGGACATAAACTTTTCCATGACCATCAGCCCTTGATGTCTTCAGCCGATCTTGCTCCTTCTGACTCCAGCCATTTCACGAATTTCCTCTCCATGTCCCTCGCCGTCTCCGCATACGATTTTCCTGGCGATCGGGTACATTCTCTGAACCTTTTCCTATAGCACTCCGGCGTCAGCTTGAACGAATGGAGCACGGCCCGTTTTACTGCATCATAGTTGGTACACTCCTGGAGGTCGAGCATGTTGTAAGCTTCACGAGCTTCACCAGTGAGCCTTCCTTGAACTAGCTCCGCCCACTCTGCCCTCGGCCACTTCTTCAACGTAGCGACCCTCTCGAAATGCTCGAAGAAGCCCTCAGCCTCATTAGGCACGAAGACGGGCAAATCCTCTCTCTCACTCGGCGGTCTTCTGCTGTTGTTGTGGTGGGGCAGTTGGAACTAGTCCTAGCTCAGCTCGTTTCAGCTCAATCTCCTTGTTCGCTTCAACCTCCTGCAGCTTCGTCTACTTCTATTTCGCGCTCTTCAGCTGTGCCTCTCGTTCTTCTCGTTGCTGCTGTGCCTCTCGTTCTTCTCGTTGCTGCTGTGCTCTCGTTCTTCTCGTTGCTGCTGTGCCTCTCGTTCTTCTCGTTGCTGCTGTGCCTCTCGTTCTTCTCTGCTGCTGTGCCTCTCGTTCTCTCGCTGCTGTGCCTCTCGTTCTTCTCGCGTGCTGTGCTTCTCTCTCTTCTTCCGTGCAGCTGTGCTTCTCTTTCCTCTCGCGCAGCTGTGCTTCTCTTTCTGCTTCCTCACGCTCAGCTGTGCTTCTTGTTCGCGCTCTTCCTTGCGCAGCTGTGCTTCTATCTGCATCTTCATTATTTCTAGCTTGATACTGCGCCTGCTGCCACTGGATCCCCGGCTGCTGCCACCGGTACTCAAGTTCTCTCCTCCACTGGCAGGTGTCTGTGGCCGCTCCTCTCCTAAGGCTTCATCACGTGCCTTGAGCTGTGCCATGATCTCAAGTCTTCTTTCTCCCACTTTGGAAGCTCTCAACTTGATCCCAAAGTGGTCGGCGATCGTCTGCAGCTGTGCCTTGGTGCACTCCTCCAGTACTTGCTCGTCTCTCGTGTCTATAAACCTGGCTACTTTATCACCCTCCATCTTGTGACAATGAGTGAAAACCTAGGCCTGATATTTATACCACAATTACCACCTTGATCTTGCTTTATCCTGGCAAGGTCGCCAATGTCGGGGTTTCACGGTGTTCTCGTTAGAGAAGGGTTAAAGCAACAGTAGACTGGATCTCCTTTCCAGGTGGTTGCTCCAACAATAACCCTTACTCACCGTCGTTCGGCGGGTCTTCCCTCAATCCTCTAGGCTCCACTGCTGGCCTCGGAGAGTACCCCAGTCGATCTCACAACCGGCCTTTAGATTGTAAGATGAGTGGGGGCACAGATCGTTCCCTCAATCTGTGGCCGCCCCGACACCGAACTCTTATACAGCCTTCAAGGTCGCCAACTGGTTTTTTAGATGTCCAGTAACACTGCAGTGGTCAGGTGTAATTGTGGCAAGAGCAAATTCCAGTAATATAGTATCAGGCAGGTCACTCTATATCATTACACGGACAAGATAAAAATGGAGGGGATGATATCAAACACCAAAGAGTTTTGGTATTTTACTTAAAAAGACAACGAGAAATATATATGCATCAATGTATCAGGATTAATATATGACAATTGCTCCATTCATAGCATAATATTCTAGAGCGCACCGATATGGTAACATCGGCACGTGTCACCTGTCAGACTCAGCTGACCGGGCCCTCGCGATCGTGGGAACAGACTAGTACTTGTTTTCTAATTGTCACGATCCCCGTTTATTTAACTTTTTCCAAAACACTATTCAACGTTCACAGGGTACTTATGATTTCACTGGCCTCACGATCAACATCTTATTCACAATACTCTCACAGTGACTTTTCACCGTACCAAAAGATTACTCTATTCTTAATAATATTTACTGTGAATGCACTCACTTGATCACTGAACTTTTCTTTATATCTATACTTTCTCTTAAGAGATATCACTGGCAATCACTTCACGTATATGATATTATTCAGTACAAGGCATGTCATATAAATCAGTAATCAAATTTCAGGCATATATATATATACATCATGAAGATCAATACACAGGCATTTATATTAATAGATTATAGAGATCAACACACGGGCATTTATATCGATAGGCTATAGAGATCAACACACGGGCACTTATATCAATAGATTATAGAGATCAATCCACAGGCATTTATATCAATAGATTATAGAGATCAATACACCAATATCTGGTTTACTACCAATATATATATAATAATAATAAATCACTGGAATAATAATAGTCACAGTAAATTCTCTGATGAATCTTGGTGCTTGCACACACCACACATAGATATATATGTAAACTGATACTGTGAGCGCTCTGGGTAGCCTCACCACATACTGTGCTCTCTGTGACTTAAACTCAGGTGAGACTTGCTCACGACATATAAAATATCCTGACAAGAATATATTAGCTAACTAAAGGGGAAATGGGAGGGTAACTGTAAACACTACTTCACCTATCCTAGGATGACAGTTGGGTTGTAGCTCCTGGTCCAGGCTCTCGCCTCGTTCACCATCCAGAACACAAGCCCACGCCTTAGGATGTCGCGTCTCGCCGCTTCTGTACACAGCAGGTCCGTGCCCTTCCTCTACAGTACGTCGCAGGGTCGAAGTCGGTCTCCTGGCCGTCAACTTTCCTCCCAACTACGGCAGCCAGCCTACGTCTCGGCGGTCGTCGCACGTTTCCCAATTAGTCCTTGTCACTGTACTCCCAGAGGAACTGCCTCTCACCACTACGAAGTCACGGTGAAGTTACCAGCCGTACCAGACGATGCTGCTTAAGCTTCACACGCACAGCACCCGACTTCAGAGCACTTGAAGCTCACAACACTGTCAATTCCTCGTCGTCTAGATATATCGCTAGGTATTTGGGAAGACTTCTCGACGTGCTTGCATCCAACTGTTGACTCGTAGGGTTCCACGAAGGTGGGGTTACTGTCAAACTTGACAGGATCGTCGATCACACGTTCAACCTGGTTGACAAGGCTGTCAACCCGGTTCACTCACGGTGGGTGGCCCGGCCACTAAGCTGTCTCTTATACTGGTGAACTGCCAACGACGACACACGTCGATGCCCGGCCCACTTCTTGCAACACACCTGTCCCTGAGCACTTGTTGCTCAATATTCTGTCAATTCCTTATCTGAGCCACTTCTGGGTTGCAGGAAGACCTCACAGAGTGCGTGCCAACAACTGGAGACGCTTAAATCCACCGGAGTTCGGTAAATCCGTCACTCTGACAGGATGACCGATCGCGCGTCCTACCTCTCGGACGTGTCGTGAAAGACTGATATCGCCTGGCGCCAACACGGCTGGACCCCCCTGCCTATGTGACGTCACTTTTCCCAAAGTTGGTTTTCATTGGCTCCCAGTGCCATGTCGCTGACGGTGACCAATCTGGCGCCACTGACGTCACACAGTTTTGGGGGGGGAGAACAGACTTGCCAGCGCCATATTGGCTCCCTAAAGGGCCTATCCCACAGGCAAAATACTACATTTTCTCAAATTTCTCGGCTCTTCGAGAATACTGTTCTCTCCCACATATGTTCAATTGTTGCCTGCAATGTAGAGAACGCTCGGGAATAGTGGACATGACTCTTACAGCAGGCGTGGGAGAATTAGAAGGGGGGGAACACCGTCACAAATATATATATATATATATATATTATATATATATATTATATAGTATATATATATATATATATATATATATATATATTATATATATATATATTAATATATTTTAAAAAAATATGTTATATTTATAAATATATATGTATATTAAATTTTGATATATACCTGTGGGTCCAGGAGGCCATCTGTGTCCCCTCAGATGGTCTCTCTTATCACAGTTTGTGTCTATGGATGTGTGTTGTGTGTGTGGTGTGTTTATCCCTGTGAGTGTCCGGGTGAGTGTGAGATCCCCTGTGAGTGTCCGGGTGAGTGTGTGTCCGGTTATGCCTGTGGGTCCACGAGGCCATCTGTGTCCCCTCAGATGGTCTCCTTTATCACAGTCTATGGGTGTGTGTTAGTGTGAGTGTCCCTGTGAGTGTTCGGGTGGGTGTGTGTGTGTGTTTCCGGGTTTATGTGAGGTTTGGTTCCTGGAACCATCCTTCCCCCCCCCCCCCCCACCACTCCCCAAATCTCCTCCCTTATTCCCACCGTGGGTTCGAATCCCAGGTGATTAGACCTGCCCTAGGTCCATGGATCCAAGGTATCCATCCGTGGGCCCAACGAATTTCACCCCTTCCCCACTTTCCAAGGGCCAGGTCAATTCAAGCTATCCAGGGAACTTGTCGAAACAGTGGCAGCTACAGGAGGGGACACACAAATATTTATGCTCTGCAGTTACATAACCGTTCTGACAGGCTCGATCGCAATCTATCCAGATGAGAACACGTTCTCTTGCGACTAGACCACGCTGGAGTCGCTGTATGTCTCAAATTTGGTGCCTTTATTTATAGTTAGTATTTTTGGTGTAATGATTGATTTGTTTTAATTTTTTAATGACTTAGGTAGAGTGATTTAGGGAGTTGAGGGGGGGGCGGGTTGCGTGTGTAGTGGATTGTACGAGATCGTGGTTGGTTAGTATTTATCTAGTTGTGTTCACCTAGTTGTGCTTGCGAGGGTTGAGCTCTGTTCTTTCGGCCCGCATCTCAACTGTCAATCAATTATTACTACGTAATAAAAAAAATCCACACACACACACCCAGGAAGCAGTCCGTAACAGCTGTCTAACGCTCAGGTACATATTTACTGCTAGGTAACAGGGGCATCAGAATGATAGAAACTCTGCTGATTTCCGTTTGTGCCATCACCGGGGGATTGAATGAGCTAGGATTACGAGTCGAGAGCGACGTCCACTCAGCTATAAAGCCCCCTAGGTTCTGTATTGGTGCAAGAGATAATTTGGGAGAGGTTAAGGGAAAGGAATGATGTTTGGTGGCCTTGAAGGCTTTGCGGGGAGGGGGCTTGCCAGTTATGAATTTAAATTGTTAATTTTTAAGATAGGATATATATATGCAAAAGACGTTGCGAGATATAGTAAGAAAAGTGTTTCTGACTGAGGTTAGGTACTGTGTGATTGACTTGTATGTTAGGAAAAAGAATACTTATTAGAAACTTGATGATCTTTAGAAATGTTTCTATGCAAATAGTTGCAAATTATTGTGTAAAATGCCTATGGTTACCGTACCTTAAACAAACACACGTGAGCACAATTAGTCCACGGGATTCAGAGAGAGTGAGAGTGAACAGCGAAATAGTAACAAAAAATGTGACAATGAGGGGAAACTATGTCATTCAAACGTTAACCATATAAATTACAGTCACACTAACCGAGCGTCCACATACATATTCCAATCAATTTACATAAATAAACAATCACTAATATGTTCCTTTAAAATGGACACACGCAGATAATTACAGTACACATGTCAGTTCAGTTACAGGTACACATAAACACTCATAGCTGGACGTGTCTGTCGATCTTGACAATAGTAGACATGTAACAAAAAATGTGACAATAATGGGAAACTATGTCATTCATTATATATCACATATGTCAGACCAATCCTGGAGTATGCGGCTCCAGCATGGAGTCCATATCTAGTCAAGCATAAGACTAAACTGGAAAAGGTTCAAAGGTTTGCCACCAGACTAGTACCCGAGCTGAGAGGTATGAGCTACGAGGAGAGACTACGGGAATTAAACCTCACTTCGTTGGAAGACAGAAGAGTTAGGGGGGACATGATCACCACATTCAAGATTCTCAAGGGAATCGACAGGGTTGATAAAGACAGGCTATTTAACACAAGGGGCACACGCACTAGGGCACACAGGTGGAAACTGAGTGCCCAAATGAGCCGCAGAGATATTAGAAAGAACTTTTTAGTGTCAGAGTGGTTGACAAATGGAATGCATTAGGAAGTAATGTGGTGGAGGCTGACTACATACACAGTTTCAAGTGTAGATATGATAAAGCCCAATAGGCTCAGGAACCTGTACACCTGTTGATTGACGGTTGAGAGGCGGGACCAAAGAGCTAGAGCTCAACCCCCGCAAGCACAACTAGGTGAGTACACACAAACTGGAGGCCTACCGTCTAAACGGAGAGAGTTCGTTCGTTATAATCCTAATGGTCCCCGATCGAATCCCAGTTGATGCAATAGCAAATCGACAGATATTCTTTAACCTGATTTACCTGTTCACCTAGCACAAATGTATCCATCAATGAATCCATCTATCTATCTACTTATATCTGTCAATCTATCTTGACATAAACCCACCATTTATTATTATATACATCTATCTATCAATGTATCCGTCCATCAACTCTTCTGTCTATCAATCTATCTACTCATATGTCTTTCCATCCATCAGATAAACGGATAGACGGATGCATTTATGCATCCATCTATCCGTCAATGTATATATTTAGCAATCAATGTAAACATCCATCTATCTACTTATATAAATTTTCCTTTAATCTATCCATTTATCATAACCATCTACCAACATCCTCCCCACTCCCTCTCCTATCGTACTCCCAAACTCCCTTCACTCGTACCGGCCCCTTCTCCTTCTCTTTTCCACCCTCTTATAACCCTGCTCATCCTCTGTCCTTCTGCCCTTCCCACTCCCGCCCCTATCCCATTCCGCCCTTCCCATCGTCTTCCCTCTCGCCGCAGTTCCCTTCCCTTCGCTCTCACTACTTCCGCCGCTTCTCACTATCGCCCTTCCCACTTTCTTCCCTCCCTCCCTCTCTCCGGCTGCTTGTCCTTCCCTTCATTCACTCTCCTTCCCTTCTTACCCATCTCGTAGTCTTCCCTCCCGCCGCCAGGGAGGGAAGACTACTTCCCATCGTCCTCCCTCTTACATCACACTCTCCCCCCCCCCCTTCACCTCCTTCACTCCCTCTTTCACCTTGAAATTACGACTTTTTATACCGAAAATATGCCAATTACTGAGAGCGGCGATGGGTCACATTTTGCCCAAACCCCCCCTGCAGTTTTCAAAATGTCCCAAACGTCCCAAATTCGACCCTTGAGCCATATTTTGGAGTCGAATTCTGGCTCTCTGCACGTATTCGCAGTTTGAAACTACGAATTTTATACCGAAAATATGCCAATGACAGAAAGTGGCTATGGATCACATTTTGCCCAAACCCTCCCTGCAGTTTTCAAAATATCCCAAACATCCCAATATCGACGCTTCATCCATATTTTGGACCCAAATTCTCGCTCTCTGCACGTATTCGCTGTTTGAAATTTTGAATTTTTATACCGAAAATATGCCAATTATTGAGAGCGGCGATGGGTCACAATTTGCCCAAACCCACACTGCAGTTTTGAAAACATCCCAAACATCTTAAATTCGTCGCGTGAGTCATATTTTGGAGCCAAATCCAGGCTCTCTGCACGTAGTCGCAGCTTGAAATTGCGGTTTTTATAACGAAAACATGTCAATTACTGAGAGCAGAGATGGGTCAAATTTTGCCCGAACCCTCCATGGCAGTTTTCAAAATATCCCGAACGTCCCAAACTCGACGTTTGAGCCATATTTTGGAGCCAAATTCTGGCTCTCTGCACGTATTCGCAGTTTGAAATTACGAATTTTATTTTACGATTTTTTTACGAATTTCATTTTAATTTACGAATTTTATTTATTTTACAGATTTTAAATACAAATTATAAGGGGAGGTTTCGTTTTATTTAGATCTAAGAAAAGACATATGACAATGTTGTTTCCAATGCAAATTATAAAAATCAGTGTGTTTTCATTAGAATTAACTTAAATGTTCCTGATTTTCCGTTTATATTACCGATGGAAGATGTACACGTAAAACCGCTCTAATCCGGCTTAAACGTCGATATATGCATTAAAACAGAACTTCTACCCTTTTCAATATCTTACTCAGTATTTTAACGAGACACAAATTGTTGATTGAAAATGAATTATTTAAGGTTAATTTCTAATCAATTATGTGTTCGCATCATTTTTATCGTATATTTAATGAATTAATAACAATAAACTGAAAATCACAAAAACGTTGAAAAACGGAAAATCATTGCCTAATTCGATGATATTTTGTTTAAATCGCATAAAGGAAAAGGGGATTATAAACGTCAAAATATTTCTAAATTCGATGATTTTTAGTACAAAAGAAAATGCAAGAAAACTTGCTTAAAAATGCAATATTATGCGAAATTCTGAGGTGTGAAGGCCAAACCACATATCGTGAGAAAACATGAAGTAGTATCGAAATATTGGTAAGACGAATATATTTACGTAAAGTCACTCTACATGAAAAACTTGAAAAATCGCTATATTACCAAATTTAAGGATTTTAACTTCAAATCATAAAGCGAGGTTTCGAATTATTTAGATCCTAGAAAAGATATATAAAAATGTTGTTTCCAATATAAAGGATAAAAATCAATATATTTTTACTAGAATTAACTAAAATGTTCCTGATTTTCCGTTTATATTACCGATGGAAGATGTACACGTAAAACCGCTCTAATCCGGCTGAAAGGTCGATATATGCATTAAACAGAACTTCTCCCCTTTTTAATATCTTACTCAGTATTTTAACGAGAAACAAATATTTGATTGAAATTGAAGAATTTAAGGTTAATTTCTAATCAATTATGTGTTCGCATCATTTGTATCGTGTATTTAATGAATTAATAACAATCAACTGAAAATTCACAAAAACGTTGAAAAACGGAAAATCATTGCCTAATTCGATGATATTTTGTTTAAATCGCATAAAGGAAAAGGGGATTATAAACGTCAAAATATTGCTAAATTCGATGATTTTTAGTACAAAAGAAAACGCAAGAAAACTTGCTTAAAAATGCGATATTATGCGAAATTGTGAGATTTGAAGGCCATATATCGTGAGAAAACATTAAGTAGTATCGAAATATTGGTAAGACGAATATATTTACGTAAAGTCACACTACATGAAAAACGTGAAAATAATTCGCTATATTACCAAATTTGAGAATTTTAACTTCAAACCATAAAGCGAGGTTTCGATTATTTAGATCCAAGAAAAGACACATAAAAATGTTGTTTCCAATACATATGACAAAAATCAATGTGTTTTCCGAGCTACGTAAATTTAGAATTAACTAAAATGTTCCTGATTTTCCGTTTATATTACCGATGGAAGATGTACACGTAAAACCGCTCCAATCCGGCTGAAACGTCGATATATGCAATAAAAACAGAACCTCTCCCTTTTCAATATCTTACTCAGTATTTTAACGAGACACAAATAGTTGATTGAAAATGAAGTGTTTAGGATATTTTGAGAACTGCAAGGGGGTTTGGTCAAAAAAAGACCCATTGCCGTTCTCAGTAATTGGCGTATTTTCGGTATTAAAAGTCGTAATTTCAAACTGCGAATACGTGCTGAGAGCCAGAATTTGGGTCCAAAATATGGCTCTAGCGTCGAGTTTGGAATGTTTGAGATATTTTGATAACTGCAGGGGTGTTTGGGCAAAATTTTACCCATCGCCGCTCTCAGTAATTGGCGTATTTTCGATAAAAAAAATAGCATTTTCAAACTGCGAATACATGCTGAGAGTCAGAAATTGGCTCCAAATATTGCTCATGCGTCGAATTTGAGATGTTTGGGATATTTTGAAAACTGCAGGGAGAGTTTAGGCAAAACGTGATAAATCGTCGCTTTCAGTAATTGGCATGTTTTCGGTATAAATAGTCGTAATTTAAAACTGCGAATACGTACAGAGAGCCAGAATTTGTATCCAAAATATGGCTCAAGGGTCGAATTTGGAATGTTTGGGATATTTTCAAAACTGCAGGGGGGGGGGGGTTTGGGCAAAATGTGACCCATCGCAGCTCTCAGTAATTGGCATATTTTCGGTATATAGATTCGTAGTTTTAAACTGCGAATACATGCAGAGAGCCAGAATTAGGCTTTAAAATATTGCTCAAGCGTCGAATTTGGGATGTTTGGGATATTTTGAAAGCTACAGGGAGGGTTCTTGCAAAATGTGATCCAACGCCGCTTTCAGTAATTTGCATATTTTCGGTATAAAAAATCGTAATTTCACATACGAATACATGCAGAGAGCCAGAATTTGGCTCCAAAATATGGCTCAAGCGTCGAATTTGAGATGTTTCTGATATTTTGAAAACTGCAGGGAGGGTTTGTGCAAAATGCGATCCATCGCAACTTTCAGTAATTGGCATATTTTCATTATAAAAAATCGTACTTTCAAACTGCGAATACGTGCAGAGAACCAAAATATATCTCCAAAATATGGTTCAAGGGTCGAGTTTGGTATGTTTTGGTTATTTTGAAAACTGCAGGGGGGTTTGGGCAAAATGTTACCCATCGCTGCTCTAAGTAATATGCATATTTTCGGTATAAAAATTCGTAATTTCAAACAGCGAATACGGGCAGAGAGTCAGAATATGGCTCCAAAATATGGCTTAAGCGTCGAATTTGGGAGGTTTGGGATATTTTGAAAACTGCAGGGAGAGTTTAGGCAAAACGTGATGAATCGTCGCTTTCAGTAATTGGCATATTTTCGGTATAAACAGTCGTAATTTAAAACTGCGAATACATACAGAGAGCCAGAATTTGTATTCAAAATATGGCCCAAGGGTCGAATTTGGAATGTTTGTGATATTTCGAAAACTGCAGGGAAGGTTTGGGCAAAATGTGACCTATCGCTGCTTTCAGTAATTGGAATATTTTGGGTATAAAAAGTCGTAATTTCAAACTGCGAATACATGCAGAGAGCCAGAATTTGACTCCAAAATATGGCTCAAGGGTCGAATTTGGGATCTTTGGGATATTTTGAAAACTACAGGGGGGTTTGGGCAAAATGTGACCCATCGCCGCTCTCAGTAATTGGCATATTTTCGGTGAAAAAATGTCGTAATTTCAAACTGCCAATACGTACAGAGAGCCAAATTTTAGCTCCAAAATATGGCTGAAGCGTCGAATTTGGGATGTTTGGGATATTTTCAAAACTGCAGTGTGGGTTTGGGCAAAATGTGACTCATTGCCGCTCTCAGTAATTAGCATATTTTCGGCAAAAAATTCGTAATTTCAAACTGCGAATACGTGCAGAGAGCCAGAATTTCTCTCCAAAATATGGTTCAAGCATCGAATTTGAGATGTTTGGGATATTTTAGAAACTGCAGGGAGGGTTTGGGCAAAATATGATCCATCGCCGCTTTCAGTAATTAGCATATTTTCTGTATAAAAAGTCGTAATTTCAAACTGCCAATACGTTCAGAGAGCCAGAATATGGCTCCAACATATGGTTCAAGCGTCTAATTTGGAATGTTTGTGATATTTTGGAAACTGCAGGAGGGGGATTTGGGAAAAATGTTACCCATCGATGATGCCAGTAATTGGCATATATTCGGTTTAAAAAGTCTAATTTCATACTGCAAATACGTGCAATGAGCGAAATTTGGCTCCAAAATATTGCTCAAGCGTCGAATTTGTAATGTTTGGGATGTTCTGAAAACTGCAGGGGGGTTTGGGCAAAATGTGACCCATCGCCGCCCTCAGTAATTGGCATATTTTCGGTA
>WNGS01130351.1:0-13629 GCA_020271785.1 Procambarus virginalis
GGATGACCTGGGAGACCCGAACCCGTGAACAGGGAAGAAGGGAAACCGGATCAACCCAAAAAGGTCCTGGACACAGAAGCCATGGTGCGCCAAATAATGGCGAAGTGCCGCAACTGGACAAAAGCATGATGCACCCCCGACCGTACCAACCAAGCATCCACCACCCACGGACCCCTCAGGAATGCAGCAGTCTCATTCTTCGCCAGAAAAGAAGGAGACGGCTGCAAGCGAACAAAATCCCAACAACCAAAAGAGCAGAAACTCCTGAGCCGGAGGAGAGCATGAAGGCGATGAGTCACAATAGTGGGTGAAAAGTAATTTGACCAGACCCACAACTAGAAGGTGAAGGGACGACGACGTTTCGGTCCGTCCGGACCATTCTCAAATCGATTCGTGGAGGTGTTACTCCTGCGGGAAGTGCGGACATATACAGAGGGACTGTAAAGTCATAGTACGAAAGAATGAAAGAAGGCCCCTAGTGATGGTAGGCCTACTTTTGAGGTGAAAGTGGAAGGTGTAAGACTGACAGCTTTTGTTGATACGGGAAGCCAGGCAACTGTAATTAAAAAGTCAGCCTTCAGCAACTTTAAGTATGCACGTCTTAAACGTAGCGCAAAGACATTAACAGCAGTCATGGGGAAAAGATTGAGATCGTGGGTCAAGGTACAGTTAATTTTGAGATTGATGGGGAATTGCAGCCTCACACATGTACGATCATCGAGAACCTTGATTTCCTGGTCACATCTTAATGGGGACTGATTTTCTGTCGCGATTTGATTATTCCTTGTCTGCTCAAAAAGGGGCTAGGAACTGCAGGTTGCAGTTGGGACAGACTTCCTACCTAGTGGAGATGATCGACCATCCCCCAGTTGTAGCTTCACTTAAGAGGAAGCAAAAATATAATGTGCACTTTCCAAAATTGATTTTTAAGTCTCTTCCAGACACATTTAAGAGGTCATGCGCATTGCATGCATTGACCAAACAGACTTGCCCACCACATTCTGTTAAATTTATTAAAGTAGCCATGGGACGTCACATACAACCAGGTACCACCCTTCAGGTGGCTGGGAGATGTGACAGCTTATTAATTCCTCATCACTTAATTGTAGTGCTCGATAAAGGTGCACTCATTCCAGTTGTCAATCTTTCACATAAGACTTTTCGCTTCAGGGCAGGTGATAGGGTATCTCAGGGAACCATGGTGGAGGACACAGAAATCTTTCACAATGAGTCAGCTGAGACGCCAACCGTCACTGCACAATGTAGTGCATTAAACATGATAGATACTAAAACACCATCCAAAGTGCAGTATGAGACGAGAAATGTTGCACGTAATGTAGAAGAGGTAGAAAAATTAATTTCAGCACTTGATTTGCAACATGTTACACAGGCGGATAGGAAGGCACTGAGAGGAGTTTTGCGAAAATTCCCTAAATTATTTGCGACAGGATGACCAGATTGGTCTCCTTGATAAGATGAGCACACCATTCCGACTGGTGATCATTTGCCTGTGTACACAAGACAGTGAAGGTTGCCGGAACAGGCAAAGAACGTTATCAGGGAGGAGTGCCAGAAAATGTTAAGGCAGGGCGTGATAGAGCCTAGTACGTCACCGTGGCTCTCTCCTGTTGTGCTAGTTCGGAAACCGGACGGTAGTTATCGTTTCTGTGTTGACTACCGGAAGGTGAACGAAATAACTAAGGGTGATGTGTATCCGTTGCCCCGAATACAGGAGATAATTGATCAATTTGGTGCTACTAAGTATTTCTCAACTCAACGCGAAATCGGCGTATTGGGCGATTCCGGTGGCAGAACAGGATAGGGATAAAACAGCATTCTCGGATGGTAGGCACACTTATCAATTCCGTAGGATGCCGTTTGGTTTAAAGACAGCGCCTTCGTCGTTTCAGAGGGCAATAAACTTCATACTCAAACCGGTCCTGTGTAGGCAATCTTTAGCGTACCTGGATGATGTTGTGATATATTCCAGGACGTTTGAGGAACACCTACGGGACTTGACTGAGACTTTGACGTTGTTAGATCAGGCCGGGTTCAAGCTGAGCGTTCAGAAGTGCACCCTGCCGGCTCAGAAATTCGAATTTCTGGGGTTCCAGGTGTGCCCAGACGGTATCCGACCTGACCCAGATTCTTGCCGCGCCATTGCTGACATGCCTACTCCAAGGACAGCAAAGGACGTGCGTAGGTTTTTGGGGGCGGCCAGATATTTTCGTCGTCATATTGAAGGTTTCGCTGGCATTTCAGCACCCCTGACTGATTTGACAAAGAAAAATGCGAAGTTTGTGTGGAAATCTGAGCATGACGAGGCCTATCGCAAACTGAAAGACCAACTAATCACGACACCGGTATTGGCTATTCCTGATTTTGAGAAAGAGTGGGAGGTGCACACTGACACCAGTGGTATAGCTATTGGCGGGTGCTTAATTCAGCGAGATGCAGATAATTTCCCCCATCCGGTAGCCTATTTCAGCAGAAAGGTCAAAGGACCTGAAGTTCGTTATTCAGCTACGGATCGGGAGGCACTGGCAGTAGTAGAATCAGTTAGGTATTTCGAACCTTACCTATTTCAGCGGCACTGTGTAATTTACACGGACCATCGAGCGTTAACACACATATTTAAAAAGCGAACAAAATGCCCACGAATGTCACGCTGGTCTCAAGAACTTTCGGCCCACTCATTCCAGATTTTGTACAAGCCGGATCCAGCACATGTTGTGCCAGACACGCTAAGTAGAAAGATAGCGGCAGTTCAAGTTTATGAAAATATTGAAACCATTCCATCAGATAAAATGAGAGAATACCAAATGAGCGATCCTAGATGGAAAGAAATTATTGAGTATTTAGGAGGAGGAAAATACCCGAAAAAGAAAAAGAATTTACCTATTCACGATTTTGAAATGAAGCAAGGCGTCCTGTATTATGTTAATAGCCAGAATGATAGGGCAGTATTTCAACTAGTTATTCCGGACGCATTGCCATCATCAGCGTTAAAGTTTGCACATGCATCTAAAATTGCAGGGCATCTGGGGGTCTTTAAAACCCACTTAAAGGCAAAGTCTCTATTTTATTTCCCAGGATTACTTTCTGAAGTAATCAATTTCGTGTAGTTTTGCAATCGTTGCCAGAAGAGGAAAGGCACCCTTAAGGTACAAGCCCCACTTCAGGAATTTCCTGAAATTCATGAACCTCTAGATCGTGTGGGGGCCGATTTGATTGATTTACATCACAGTCATTCAGGGAATAGATACGTGTTGGTGCTAGTTGACCATTTGTCTAGGTACACTACACTAGTTGCATTACCTCAGAAGGATTCTCGTACGGTTGCAAATGCGTTCTTGCGTAGGTACGTTACTGTATTCGGACCTCCTAAAGTTTTAGTCTCTGACCGGGGTAAAGAATTCAATGGGAATATATTTAGGGAAGTTTGTAAGATTTTAGAGACGACGTCGGCTTTTACAACAGCCTACCACCCACAAGCAAACGGAATGACGGAACGGACTAATCGTTCAGTCAAGGATATGCTTGCAATCCTTGCTGAACATGATGCAAACTCTTGGGATGAACACCTACCCTATGTTCAATTAGCCTTGAATACTGCCATCCACCAATCAATTAACACCCAACCCCTTCATTTGGTTACTGGTACCTGCTGCTTGATACCTGCTTGATGGGGTTCTGGAAGTTCTTCTACTCCCCAAGCCCGGCCCGAGGCCAGGCTCGACTTGTGAGAGCTTGGTCCACTAGGCTGTTGCTTGGAGCAGCCCGCCGGGCCACATACCCACCACAGCCCAGCTGGTCCAGAACTTCTCTTAGAAAACATTCCAGTTTTCTCTTGAAGATGTCCACGGTTGTTCCGGCAATATTTCTTATAGTCGCTGGGAGGATGTTGAACAACAGCGGACTTCTGATGTTTATACAGTGCTCTCTGATTGTGCCTATGGCACCTCTGCCCTTTACTGGATCAATCTTGCATTTTCTTCCATATCGTTCACTCCAGTACGTTGTTATTTTACTGTGCAGATTTGGGACCTGGCCCTCCAATATTTTCCATGTGTATATTATTTGGTATCTCTCTCGTCTCCTTTCTAGAGAGTATATTTGGAGAGCTTTGAGACGATCCCAATAATTTAGGTGTTTTATCTCGTCTATGCGTGGCGTATATGTTCTCTGTATTCCCTCTATTTCAGCAAACTCTCCTGCTCTGAAGGGGGAAGTGAGTACTGAGCAGTAATTCATGCAATTTCCCCTCAGGTCTGCTTAACAGACGTAACGTTGCATACGGGGAGGACTATCCTTCAGAGGTCCTTGGAAAAATGAGAAATGCGTGGATTATTGCAGCTGAAGTGTCCAAGAAGGCACGGAATCGGTATGCTCATTTTTATGACAAGAAAGTGCGCCCTCTTGAGTTGAAGGAAGGAAGCCTTGTATTGAGAGTGAATGAGGCTGCGCCCGCCAATCAGAATAGGAAACTTGCTCCGAGGTGGCGAGGACCGTATAGAGTAGTTAAAAGGGCTGGGCCGGTTAATCTTGTTATGAAAGGAGTATTCGAGGACCATGTGGAAAGGACAATTCATGTAAATAAATTGAAACAATATCATGCTAGAGAGGAATTAGAACTGCCTTCAGCGGGTCTAGTTCCTGACTCAGCGGTGCTGACTCATGGCTTCACCGACGAGTCAGGGGATGAGGAGGACCCTCTGTCATCGCTCATCAGTAGTCAGGTGCAGTCTCGCCACCCTATGGTGACGAGATCTCGCGCTGTACAGTAAAGTAACTTCCTTGGTTAGTATAATTTAGCATTCATTAGATTTTCCTGTAGAGGCAATGAGGTGAACTATTACTATACTTGACTCGGGTAGCAGCTTTTACCGTCCTCTGGGGTTCCACCCCCACCAAACCCAGAGTATATCTATGCTTCCGCTGTGTTGTGTCTGTCTGTTCCCAGGTCTGATTGGTACACCAACCCAGTTGTTCCAGCCACACATGAACCCTTGTCTGTAAAGACTGAGGGGGAGGCACGTTACACAAAGCCCTCCTTCCCCACCAGACCCAGTAACCCATACATCAGTTACTTTGGGGATGAGTGACTATCCAAGAGTCACCCGGCCGACACCTCAAGTCACTAAACGAGGTTGTCAGGGTCAGCAAGCTGTCCACATATAGCAGCCACCGGAGGTGCCATACAATGCCGGGGTAACTGTCTCGAGATTACCACTACCCACCTGCTGCATCATCAAGACTGCAACCATTCCAGCAGTGTTGGAGGAGAGGTCAAGAAATGGAAAGCAAGTAGCAGTACTCAACAGTTTCCCCAGAAGATTAATGATTACGTCATCTGAAGCAACAGGAACGCGGAACTAAGGCGGTCACAGGTGACAGGCACGGTTTCCCTACAGAGTTCCGGGACTCGCCAATAGAAGGTCGCAAAATTGTCTCCTTTGGCCTAAAGTCGGCAGTAAGAGGGTATACACAGTTGGTGTTTACGGCCTAGTAACCTGGTGACATCAAGAAACGCCTGAGATGAAGTGAGCAATGATGGAAGACGAGATTCACCTGTTCTGTAAACAAGCAACCCGCCTCTACGACCCTCTGACACCACTCCTGTTACGAGACACCGTTGGTACCTCCAGTCCTGCTCTGCTGTGGTCATCTGCGCCGTTGAGTTTAACATCAAGACTGCCGTGTGAACTGTGATTGATATGAAGGCGTGTGGACTGTCGGGAGCAAGATAAATGGCCGAAGTAACAGTATTCTACAGCTGTCACTTGGCACCCCGCTCTACTACACTCTGTCGTCATTCAAGAGTACTGGATGGGAGTACAGTACAAGAGGACCAGGTATGTGGTCTTGGATGTGTACGCGTGGGAGAAGCAAGATCGACACCGTCATCGTCAGCGACTACATTCAGCGTCCATCAGCATCGATTTTTTTTTTATACAATATGAACAATTGATACAAAAGATAAAGTTGGCTCTGTTGCTCTGTTAAAGGCTCTGTTAAAGCGTCCATCAGCATCGATTTTTCTTTATACAATATGAACAATTGATACAAAAGATAAAGTTGGCTCTCAACATCTGCATAAAGAATATCTGGACACTTTTGTTTAAATGTTGAAAAACAAATTTAGAATCACAATACTTTATGAATGTTGGAAAACAGATTTAAAATAATTATTCTGGTATAATATGAAAATCTTACTCTATAAATTGGTCAGTGATTAAAATCGAAGCCCCTGTGTAATTGTCTAAGCCCTGAACAAACGGTTATGGAAAATTATGCTGTGTGTTTTTTTCAGAATGTTTGAACACAGGAGAGGCGGACCAATATAAACATTGACACTCTTACATTGAGTGTGAACACTTGGCTGTACAGTCAGCTGAAACCCTGTGATATAGTATAGGAGAAATTTTTTTTTATATATTTTAGATACATGTAATAAAAATTAGGTGTGTTCCTTAACATGTCAAGGTTGACATTGATTGGGGAGTGGATAGTACACGGATGTGAACTTAGTAGAGTTCAGTAGTACGCTCCCGGATGACTGAGAGTTCAGTCTGTAGTTATAATTTTTGTGTTTTATGATTGAGCACGATGTGTCTGGCTCTAGAGCAGGGGTCTCCAAACTATGGCCCGCGGGCCACATCCGGCCCGCCACATAATTTCATCCGGCCCACCAAACAAATCCCTGTGTGGTGGCCTTGAAAAAATAATTATCGTACGAATGGCATCGCAGAATTATTCAAAGCTGGGGCTGCTGACTGGTGGCACTCAGCCCGAGTCAGTTTTCCTCTCTCGAGATAGTGTGACGCACAGATACTAGTACTGGTAGGTATGTGTTGTGCATTACAACCAATCAGTTGTGTATAACTGTATATTGTGGGGATGGAGGGCGAGTGGGGCTTCGCTGCTTCTGTTTCAGGGAGCACAAACACTGTACAATATTCTTTTCTCTGTACTTTGACAATACCTTTATCTTAGTTATACAAAATAGCAATAATACTATTGTAGCCAAAAATATTGCATGTTTAAAATAGTTAAAATGGTAACCATTAAGTTTACCCTAATTTTTTCCAAAAAGATATGTTTTAATTTTTCCATGTTTATACTTTAATATTTGAGGAAATTAAATTACTGGCACTGATTTTTTTTTTTTTTCATTTTTTATTATTTCGGCCCGCATAAATATGGGAAATATATAATGTGGCCCTTACATTGAAAAGTTTGGAGACCCCTGCTCTAGAGGACACGTGAGCTTGGCTAGTGAAGAGCCAAGAGATTGTAATAGCTAATCTTTGCTGTTAGAGTAGGGACATGTTATTTAGCTATGTCAGTAAGGGTAAGATGTTTCCTGATGTTGGAGGATTGCTGTCAGTTGACAGCTGAGACATTTATGAATTTGAACTTGTTTATTATGATGTTGTTGGACAATCTAATGATTGTCAAATTTTCTTAGTTAGGTTAGCTTTGTTTGTGGCATGAGTTGAGTTTATTGTGGGTTTGGATACTAAACCTCGTTAGTTTGTACAAATTAACAAGGTTTACTAAGTTGCTTGTGCGGGGGGGGTTGTAACAAACTAGCTGTGGTAGATATGATCCAGAAGGTTCTAGAAACCACGTGTAGGGACCTGACCCAGCAAGGTCGCATCCCCTGGGGGATTGGTGGTGACGATAACTGGCGCCTTTGTTTACAGTTTCGTATAATGAATTATTTTACAGAATTCACTTATTTAGAGAAATTAGTCTTCATTCAAATTGTATAATATTACTGGTTATAATATCAAGAGTATTCTAATTATTAGGAGAATGAGTTAAGTCACCATCAGTGACATCACGAGCCAGGACTAGGCTGTAGCGCAGAGTGACCTCGGCGACCTGGCGGTCACAGGTCAGCAGAGTTTCCACATTCAGTAATTCTCAAAGGTCAAATAACCATTTTGTGTTTAGGAATGGCTCTTCCCTAAGATGCTTGTGTAATTAACTTCAGTTAAAATAATTCAACCAATCTGGATCATTCAGTACAACAGAGGTTAATTGTTAAACTTAAGCCTTGATAGTAACTTAGACTATGCGGAAGTATACAATGCTCTGGTCTGGGGGAGGTCCAGACGAGCAGAGACTGTGTGGTATCCGGAGCAACCTGGGAAAAGGTGTCCATTCCACCTCTCCCCAAGACCTTAGCACAAACATCTAGCTGGTCGCCAAAGGTAAAGTTTGCTCAGAGTTTTTGTATAGGGAATAGGTCAACCCATTGCCAATCAGGGAGTGTTCAGGTTAGGGAGTGAATTGATTTAGATTTTGTTAGTTTTTGAATAAACCATTTAGCTATTAAATTGTCTGTTTTATTAATTTCCATTTTTGTGTAATTTATGTAAATTGGTCCATACCACGAGGGTAGCCGGCGAGGCCGAGTTGAGTTGGGCGCCGATTCTAACAGTGAATCATAATTCAGTATTCCCTTTGACCATTAATTAATTCCACTTACGGATATTCAAGTCATCTATTACTAGTGGGGATCAAGCCCCAAAGTTTATTGATTAGCATGATCGATCCAGAACTCAATCATTGCTTAGTGTTACTGGTCTGGTGGTGGCGGCGTAGGCGATCCTAGAACTTTGCTAGAAGTCTGTTTCCACATCATAAGGTTTGTAGAATCTTAAGTCGGTCAATCGTCTTAAGACCACATAGCATGGGGTCGGCTCAAGTGAAAGTTTTGGGGTCCGTTGGTATGGAGATTTAAAGTAGAATACGGGTAAAGAGAGAGGTAGAGAGAGAACGAAGTTGCGAAGAGAGACGAAGTTAATACGAATACCCCCCCCCCCCCGTGTTACAGCATTACTCTTGATCATGTCGTGGTGTAGTGGTACTCCCATTTGCTTGGGAATACCAAGTGAATCCTCCTCATGGGTTCTACTGATTATATTCATAAAGCATAAACATTTGATATATTAAATTCATCTGCTTATCTTGCTGTGCTTCAGACCAATGGCATCATCTGAAATAAGTACTGTAGTCTCACATGCTACTCTTAAGACATTATGATACTGTAATTGTTCGTAACAGGTGATACAAGTAATCTTCTGTATAAGTATTTATTCAAATAAACATGAGTACATATATAAACATATGATTATTGTTACTGTACTAGTATTTACCTCATGTGTATTTCTGTTTTGAAGATTTTTATATTAAAAAATATCTATAATAAGCACAAACTTTTTGCTGTGAAGAACAATCAAAGCATCAAATGTAGCCATTGAAACCAAGCAAATATCAAGTTCTGTAAATAACACTGCTGAACAGCTTGTCTCTCCAGTTTCAATTCATGCCAATATCTATTATTCAAAGTACCAGTAATTCCAAAAATCAAAAGGAATTCATATTTTTTAATCACAAAGCAAATATACTGCATATTTGCATTATTAAAAGCTTGATTTACTTGTACAAACTGGTCCCGAGTCACATTGTTAACCCTCAAACCGCTAGGGGCCCAAATGGAATTCACACCCACAGGCACAACAAAATAAAAATCCAAAAAATTCTTTCGTCTTATAGAAATGTTCATTTTTGTTCCCTGATCACGGAAAAAAAAAAAAAAAATTGTAGGTGGCATATTTTAGCCGCAATAGGGTAGGGAAGTGTGGCAAAAAAGGGGCGTTGGCAGAGCCTTCGCCAGACGAGGTCTGCTCCGCCCGAGCTGTCATACGGCAGTTGCCACAAATATATTATTACCTAATTATTTCAATGTCTCCGATTGATTTTTTCTTAGTTTTTTGCAGTAATATTATTTCATACAGTGAATTGTGGTATATTTATATTATAAAATGTGCGAACCATTGCTGTACTCAAAATTATGGTGTGCATATTAGTGATTCAATTATTATGTTCATAAAATAATAAACAAAAGTTTTGCTGTTGTTACACTATATACACAGGTTATATATTAGTATCTGCATGTTTTGTTCACCATAACGAACTACTAAGTTGGTCTTGTGAGTCAAAAAGCAACGAGGAGTGACCGCCACACACCAGCGCGCCACTCACTGCCACTCCGTCCCTCAACACCACCTCACTCACCCTCATTCACCTCCCACAATACTGTTTTTGCATTTATTCACTATACACAGATGTTATATATACGTATTTACATGTTTTGTTCACCATAAATGTACATCTAAGCTTGTATGGTGAGTAAAGGCACAAAGACATAGCTACTCACACAGTCAGCTGATCGGCGGCCACCCTCAAGGCCAGACGCACTGATATTTGTCCTACAACAATATTGGTTGTGGTGTTATTATGCTATATACACACATTATATATAAGTATCTACCTGTTTTATTCACCATACTTGTACAAATAAGCTGGTATGGTGCCCAAAGACCATAGTGGCCATCAGTAAACAACATGCCAAGTCGTGCAGACGACGCTCCTCCCTCACCAAAATGGCGGCTCCCAACCTACTCCTCTCGCTGTTATCTCACACTATACACACGTTGTATGTAAGTATCTACATTTGTGTTCACCACAGCGAAACACTAAGCTGGTATGGGGAGTGCAGTCAATAAATGGTGGCCACACAGTCAGAAGACGATGCCACAATCCTCCCTCCACAGCCTTACTCCTCCCTCCATGGAGCACAGCGCTAAATATCACCACAATCATGCTGTTATCAGAATCCTGGTCAGTTTTATCACATTCAGGGGGCTTCAGTAATACTATCACTGCTAAATAATAGCACTATCATTTATATTATGGCATTTGTAGGCGATGCTGTGGTCACAAGCTGAACAGCGGTGCTGTGAGCTCATGCTGCGTGCACCAGCCTTGGTGACTTGCTCAATACTGACGCTCTAACACCCAAGAATGTTGGGCTGGATTTTTTTCTAGGTGGCATCTGGCAACTATCGGTCGTGGCTGTATTATAGCTGCCCCTTAGGAAGGGGCAGGAAGGAAGTAGGAAGGAAGTAGGTCCTTAGTAAGTAGCCTAAATGAACAGGCACATGCAAATGACCTGCTACGGATGTGCGATAGGTTTGCCTTAAACCAGCAAATAGTAGAACCAACTAGGAAGGAGAACACGCTGGATCTCATTTTCACTAATAATGATGAGTTGATCATGAACATAATGATTACAAATACCTGTTACTCAGATCACAACTTAATTGAAGTTCTGACAACCATGGGGAATGGACCTTCAAAACCAGTCCAGATTCCCGGTGGAGGAGACTTCAGCAAATTCAACTTCAATAATAAACAGATAAACTGGGAGCAAATAAACCAGGACTTCACAGAAATAAACTGGGAAGAACAGCTAGAAAATGCAAACCTGAACCAGTGCCTGGAAAAAATAAGCTCAGTAGCACTAGAAATGTGTTCAAACCGCATAACTCTAAGAAAAAAAGAGAAAGAGATGCAGAGGAACGGGAACGTCATTCCCTTTATAGGCGAAGAAAACGAATCGCGGAACAACTTGAGAGTCGCACCCTCTCTCAGGAACGGTGAAGAGGGTTAGGGAGAGAAATAGAAACAATTGAACTCAAGCTACAAGAATCATACAAAACTCAGGAGAGGCAAAGAGAGCAAAAGGCCATCAGTGAAATAGAGAGAAATCCAAAATATTTTTTCTCCTATGCAAAATCAAGATCAAAAACCACATCTAGTATCGGGCCCCTGCGAGAGGGAGATGGAACTTTCACCGATGACAACAAAGAAATGAGCGAGTCACTGAGGAAGCAGTATGACTCTGTTATCAGCGAGCCATTAAATGCACTAAAGATTGATAACCCAAATGAATTTTTCATGGATATGATACCAACATCAAATCATATATCAGACATCGCCCTATCCCCACTAGATTTTGAAGAAGCCATAAACAGTATGCCTATGCACTCTGCACCAGGCCCGGATTCTTGGAACTCCATATTCATCAAGAACTGCAAAAAACCATTATCGCAGGCCCTTCACATTCTGTGGAGACAAAGCCTAGATACTGGCGTTATCCCTGACATACTAAAAACAGCAGAGCAAACAGCACCACTCCATAAAGGAGGAAATAAGGCAGAGGCAAAAAATTATCGCACATCATAAAAATTTTTGAGAGAGTGCTAAGAAGTAAGATCACAAAATACATGGAATCACAGCATCTCCATAACCCCGGACAACATGGTTTCAGAACAGGGCGCTCTTGCCTGTCGCAGTTGCTGGACCACTATGATATGGCATTAGATGCTATGGAAGACAAACAAAACGCTGATGTAATTTACACAGAATTCGCAAAAGCTTTCGATAAATGTGACCATGGAGTTATTGCACATAAAATGCGTTCAAAAGGAATTACCGGGAAAATAGGCAGATGGATCTACAATTTCCTGACTAACAGAACCCAATGTGTAATAGTCAACAAAATAAAATCCAGCCCATCAACCATGAAGAGCTCAGTCCCCCAGGGTACTGTGCTTGCTCCAGTACTTTTTCTCATCCTCATATCGGACATAGACCAGAACACAACCTATAGCACTGTATCATCCTTTGCACATGACACTAGGATTTTCATGAGAGTTGGCAACATAGAGGACACGGCAAACCTCCAATCAGATGAAGATCAGGTCTTTCTATGGGCTACAGAAAATAATATGGTGTTTAACGAGGATAAGTTCCAGCTCATGCGCTATGGAAAAAATGAAAATATAAAAACAGAAACCACGTACAAAACTCAGGCAAATCATAACATAGAACGAAAAGGCAATGTAAAGGATCTGGGTGTACTCATGTCGGAAGACCTTACCTTTAAAGAACACAATAAAGTAGCCATCACAACTGCAAGAAAAATGACAGGTTGGATAACAAGAACTTTTCACACTAGAGATGCTATACCGATGATGATACTTTTCAAAACGCTTGTGCTCTCTAGAGTGGAGTACTGCTGCACAATGACAGCCCCTTTCAAAGCTGGAGAAATTGCTGACCTGGAGAGCGTGCAGAGATCCTTTACTGCTAGACTCCACTCGGTAAAACATCTAAATTACTGGGACCGGCTAAAGAGCCTAAATCTGTACTCCCTTGGGCGCAGGCGGGAGAGATACATAATAATTTACACGTGAAAATAATGGAGGGGCTGGTCCCAAACCTGAACATAGAAATAACATCACATGAGACCAGAAGACATGGCAGGATGTGCAGAATACCCCCGTTGAAAAGCAGAGGTGCAACAGGTACTCTGAGAGAGAACTCTATCAACATCTGTTATAAAAATAGCGGGCTTGCTATGGGGAACTGGTACTATTAAGGGGTAAGGGTAAGTAGAATACAGAGGTATCAAAAAAGGGGAGAACTAAAAGGCCCGGCCCCAAAGTAAAATATCCACAATAATAAATGCTTGCTACTAAACCCGGTTAGTCTAGGAATAGATTATTGTACTCCCACACAGGAAAAAGGGATACTCTGTTCAAACTTACTTATTTATTAACCCCTTAACACCCCCCATACACAATCACACCAATAACAATTTAATACTAACTTTACCACACAATCTTACGTTAAAAGCCTTGGTCCACTTAACCCTTACACTGCTCAGGGGTCCTGGGGACATTTACACCCCTGTGCGCAAGAAAA
>WNGS01130354.1:0-11551 GCA_020271785.1 Procambarus virginalis
ACCCCTGTATCATAGTTAGAGGGAGAGACAGTGTTGTAAATTCAGAGAGTGTACTAGGCTGCAGGTCATCCATCAGGCAAGCCCCAGGAGACAGTGAATCCAGCGGACTGAGAGGCAGAGAGTGGTCTTAAGTAAAAATGTTGTCTTTGATAAATTTAATGTTATGGCCTGGATGGTGTGGCTGGGGTGGTGTGGTGGGTGGTAGTGTGGCTGGGGTTGTGGTGTGGCTGGCTGGTTTTGTGGCTGCGATGTGTGACTGGGATTGTTGGCTGGGATGGTGTTACTGGGGTGTGTGGCTGGGATGGTGTGACTGGGATTGTGTGGCTGGGATGGTGTGACTGGGATTGTGTGGCTGGGATCGTGTGACTGGGGTTGTGTGGCTGGGATGGTGTGACTGGGATTGTGTGGCTGGGATGGTGTGACTGGGATTGTGTGGCTGGATGGTGTGACTGGGGGTTGTGTGGCTGGGATGGTGTGACTGGGGTTTTGTGTGGCTGGGATGGTGTGACTGGTGTAGTAGCGTGGTGTAGTAGCCTGGTGTAGAGAGTGAGAGAGAGAGAGAGAGAGAGAGAGAGAGAGAAGAGAGAGGAGAGTGAGAGAGAGAAGAAGAAGAAGAGACATTCAGATAGGTAATGTAAGAGAGAGAGAAGATGAAGAGAGAGGGAGAGAGAAGAGTGTGAAAAGAAGAGAGAACAAGAAAATTAAAGAAAACAAGAAGAGAGTGAGACAGAGAAGAAGAGAGGAGGAACGGAGAGAGGGGAGGCTGTACGGCGGACAGTGGCGGCGGACGGACAGTGGCGGCGGGCGGACAGTGGCGGCGGGCAGACAGTGACGGCTGTGGCGGACAGTGACGGCTGTGGCGGACAGTGGCGGCTGTGGAGGACAGTGGCGGCTGTGGCGGACAGTGGCGGCGGGCGGACAGTGGCGGCTGTGGCGGACAGTGGCGGCTGTGGCGGACAGTGGCGGCGGGCGGACAGTGACGGCTGTGGCGGACAGTGGCGGCGGTGGCGGACAGTGGCGGGCTGTGGCGGACAGTGGCGGCTGTGGTGGGCGGTGGCAACTGGTGGCGGTGGTGGTGGCTGTGGCGGCTGGTGGTGGCGGCTGGCTGGTGGCGGGCGGTGGCGGTGGTGGTGGCTGGTGGCAGCGGTGGCGGCTGGAGGCGCTGGCAGCTGGTGGCAGCTGGTGGCAGCTGGTGGTGGCGGTGATGGCGGCTGGTGGTGGCGGCGGTGGTGATGGGTGGTGGTGGCGGCGGTGGTGGTGGCGGTGGCGGCTGGTGGCGGGCGGTGGCGGCTGGTGGTAGCGGCTGGTTGTAGCGGCTGGTGGTAGCGGCTGGTGGCGGGTGGTGTAGGCGGCTGGTGGCGGCTGGTGGTGGCGGCTGGTGGCGGCTGGTGGCGGGTGGTGTAGGCGGCTGGTGGCGGCTGGTGGTGGCGGCTGGTGGCGGCTGGTTGTGGCGGCTGGTGGCGGGTGGTGTAGGCGGCTGTGGCAGCTGGTGGCGGCTGGTGGTGGCGGCAGGTGGCGGGTGGTGTAGGCGGCTGGTGGCGGCTGGTGGTGGCGGGCGGTGGCAGCTGGTGGCGGCTGGTGGTGGCGGCTGGTGGTGGCGGCGGGCGGCGGGCGGTGGCGGCTGGTGTAGGCTGGTGGTGGCGGGTGGTGTAGGCGGCTGTTGGCGGCTGGTGGCGGGCGGTGGCAGCTGGTGGCGGCTGGTGGTGGCGGCTGGTGGTGGCGGCGGGCGGCGGGCGGTGGCGGCTGGTGTAGGCTGGTGGTGGCGGTGGCGGCTGGTGGCGGGCGGCGGGCGGCGGCTGGTGGCGGCTGGTGTAGGCTGGTGGTGGCGGCTGGTGTAGGCTGGTGGTGGCGGCTGGTGGTGGTGGGTGGTGGCGGTGGCGGCTGGTGGCGGGCGGCGGGCGGCGGCGGGCGGTGGCGGCTGGCGGCGGGCGGCGGCGGGCGGTGGCGGCTGGTGTAGGCTGGTGGTGGCGGCTGGTGGTGGTGGGTGGTGGTTGTGGCGGCTGGTGGTGGTGGGTGGTGGCGGTGGCGGCTGGCGGCGGGCGGCGGCGGGCGGTGGCGGCTGTAGCAGCCAGCTGGGACCCTCCACCACTGGAGGCCGCCTGGACTAGACTAAACATCTCTAGTCTCTCTCACCACCAGCCCAGAGTTGCCAGCTCGCCCTCTCAAAATGTTTCCTTCAAAGATTGTATATTATCTTTGAACAACAATTTTGATTATCAAGGAAATAATGCATATATTGTTGTCACATTAATACTGTGCAATACCTTATTACATTCCTGCTAAATAATTATAAGTTGAAACAGAACAAAAAATCCAACATATATATAAAAACCAACATTAGAGATCACGACTCTTACTCTCAATTACTCCTACTCAATCACTCTTACTCTCACTCTCAATCACTCTTACTCTCACTCTCAATCACTCTTACTCTCACTCTTACTCTCACTCTCAATCACTCTTACTCTCATACTCTCATACTCTTACTCTTACTCTCACTCACTCCTACTCTGTAACTCTTACTCTCACTCACTCTTACTCACTCTCAGTCACTCTTACTTTTATTCACTCTCACTCACTCTTACTCACTCTCAATCACTCTTACTCTCACTCACTCTCAATCACTCTTAAACACTCAATTACTCTCACTCACTCTCAATCACTCTTACTCTCTCACTCTTACTCTCACTCTCACTCATTCCTACTCACTCTTACTCACTCTTACTCTCACTCTTACTCTCACTCACTCTCAATCACTCTTAAACACTCAATTACTCTCACTCACTCTCAATCACTCTTACTCTCTCACTCTTACTCTCACTCTCACTCATTCCTACTCACTCTTACTCACTCTTACTCACTCTTACCCACTCTCATACTCTTATTCACTCTTAATCACTCTTACTCTCACTCACTCTCAATCACTCTTAAACACTCAATTACTCTCACTCACTCTCAATCACTCTTACTCTCTCACTCTTACTCTCACTCTCACTCATTCCTACTCACTCTTACTCACTCTTACTCACTCTTACTCTCACTCTTACTCTCACTCACTCTCAATCACTCTTAAACACTCAATTACTCTCACTCACTCTCAATCACTCTTACTCTCTCACTCTTACTCTCACTCTCACTCATTCCTACTCACTCTTACTCACTCTTACTCACTCTTACCCACTCTCATACTCTTATTCACTCTTAATCACTCTTACTCTCACTCACTCTCAATCACTCTTAAACACTCAATTACTCTCACTCACTCTCAATCACTCTTACTCTCTCACTCTTACTCTCACTCTCACTCATTCCTACTCACTCTTACTCACTCACTCTCAATCACTCTTACTCTCTCACTCTTACTCTCACTCTCACTCATTCCTACTCACTCTTACTCACTCTTACTCTCACTCTTACTCTCACTCACTCTCAATCACTCTTAAACACTCAATTACTCTCACTCACTCTCAATCACTCTTACTCTCTCACTCTTACTCTCACTCTCACTCATTCCTACTCACTCTTACTCACTCTTACTCACTCTTACCCACTCTCATACTCTTATTCACTCTTAATCACTCTTACTCTCACTCACTCTCAATCACTCTTAAACACTCAATTACTCTCACTCACTCTCAATCACTCTTACTCTCTCTCTCACTCATTCCTACTCACTCTTACTCACTCTTACTCACTCTTACTCTCACTCACTCTCAATCACTCTTACTCTCTCACTCTTACTCTCACTCTCACTCATTCCTACTCACTCTTACTCACTCTTACTCACTCTTACCCACTCTCATACTCTTATTCACTCTTAATCACTCTTACTCTCACTCACTCTCAATCACTCTTAAACACTCAATTACTCTCACTCACTCTCAATCACTCTTACTCTCTCACTCTTACTCTCACTCTCACTCATTCCTACTCACTCTTACTCACTCTTACTCTCACTCACTCTCAATCACTCTTAAACACTCAATTACTCTCACTCACTCTCAATCACTCTTACTCTCTCACTCTTACTCTCACTCTCACTCATTCCTACTCACTCTTACTCACTCTTACTCACTCTTACCCACTCTCATACTCTTATTCACTCTTAATCACTCTTACTCTCACTCACTTTCAATCACTCTTAAACACTCAATTACTCTCACTCACTCTCAATCACTCTTACTCTCAATCACTCTTACTCTCTCACTCTTACTCTCACTCTCACTCATTCCTACTCACTCTTACTCACTCTTACTCTCACTCTTACTCTCACTCACTCTCAATCACTCTTAAACACTCAATTACTCTCACTCACTCTCAATCACTCTTACTCTCTCACTCTTACTCTCACTCTCACTCATTCCTACTCACTCTTACTCACTCTTACTCACTCTTACCCACTCTCATACTCTTATTCACTCTTAATCACTCTTACTCTCACTCACTCTCAATCACTCTTAAACACTCAATTACTCTCACTCACTCTCAATCACTCTTACTCTCTCACTCTTACTCTCACTCTCACTCATTCCTACTCACTCTTACTCACTCTTACTCACTCTTACTCTCACTCACTCTCAATCACTCTTAAACACTCAATTACTCTCACTCACTCTCAATCACTCTTACTCTCTCACTCTTACTCTCACTCTCACTCATTCCTACTCACTCTTACTCACTCTTACTCACTCTTACCCACTCTCATACTCTTATTCACTCTTAATCACTCTTACTCTCACTCACTTTCAATCACTCTTAAACACTCAATTACTCTCACTCACTCTCAATCACTCTTACTCTCTCACTCTTACTCTCTCACTCTTACTCTCTCACTCTTACTCTCACTCTTACTCTCACTCACTCTCAATCACTCTTAAACACTCAATTACTCTCACTCACTCTCAATCACTCTTACTCTCTCACTCTTACTCTCACTCTCACTCATTCCTACTCACTCTTACTCACTCTTACTCACTCTTACCCACTCTCATACTCTTATTCACTCTTAATCACTCTTACTCTCACTCACTTTCAATCACTCTTAAACACTCAATTACTCTCACTCACTCTCAATCACTCTTACTCTCTCACTCTTACTCTCACTCTCACTCATTCCTACTCACTCTTACTCACTCTTACTCACTCTTACTCTCACTCTCACTCTTACTCTCACTCACTCTCAATCACTCTTAAACACTCAATTACTCTCACTCACTCTCAATCACTCTTACTCTCTCACTCTTACTCTCACTCTCACTCATTCCTACTCACTCTTACTCACTCTTACTCACTCTTACCCACTCTCATACTCTTATTCACTCTTAATCACTCTTACTCTCACTCACTCTCAATCACTCTTAAACACTCAATTACTCTCACTCACTCTCAATCACTCTTACTCTCAATCACTCTTACTCTCTCACTCTTACTCTCACTCTCACTCATTCCTACTCACTCTTACTCACTCTTACTCTCACTCTTACTCTCACTCACTCTCAATCACTCTTAAACACTCAATTACTCTCACTCACTCTCAATCACTCTTACTCTCTCACTCTTACTCTCACTCTCACTCATTCCTACTCACTCTTACTCACTCTTACTCACTCTTACCCACTCTCATACTCTTATTCACTCTTAATCACTCTTACTCTCACTCACTCTCAATCACTCTTAAACACTCAATTACTCTCACTCACTCTCAATCACTCTTACTCTCTCTCTCACTCATTCCTACTCACTCTTACTCACTCTTACTCACTCTTACTCTCACTCACTCTCAATCACTCTTACTCTCTCACTCTTACTCTCACTCTCACTCATTCCTACTCACTCTTACTCACTCTTACTCACTCTTACCCACTCTCATACTCTTATTCACTCTTAATCACTCTTACTCTCACTCACTCTCAATCACTCTTAAACACTCAATTACTCTCACTCACTCTCAATCACTCTTACTCTCTCACTCTTACTCTCACTCTCACTCATTCCTACTCACTCTTACTCACTCTTACTCTCACTCACTCTCAATCACTCTTAAACACTCAATTACTCTCACTCACTCTCAATCACTCTTACTCTCTCACTCTTACTCTCACTCTCACTCATTCCTACTCACTCTTACTCACTCTTACTCACTCTTACCCACTCTCATACTCTTATTCACTCTTAATCACTCTTACTCTCACTCACTTTCAATCACTCTTAAACACTCAATTACTCTCACTCACTCTCAATCACTCTTACTCTCAATCACTCTTACTCTCTCACTCTTACTCTCACTCTCACTCATTCCTACTCACTCTTACTCACTCTTACTCTCACTCTTACTCTCACTCACTCTCAATCACTCTTAAACACTCAATTACTCTCACTCACTCTCAATCACTCTTACTCTCTCACTCTTACTCTCACTCTCACTCATTCCTACTCACTCTTACTCACTCTTACTCACTCTTACCCACTCTCATACTCTTATTCACTCTTAATCACTCTTACTCTCACTCACTCTCAATCACTCTTAAACACTCAATTACTCTCACTCACTCTCAATCACTCTTACTCTCTCACTCTTACTCTCACTCTCACTCATTCCTACTCACTCTTACTCACTCTTACTCACTCTTACTCTCACTCACTCTCAATCACTCTTAAACACTCAATTACTCTCACTCACTCTCAATCACTCTTACTCTCTCACTCTTACTCTCACTCTCACTCATTCCTACTCACTCTTACTCACTCTTACTCACTCTTACCCACTCTCATACTCTTATTCACTCTTAATCACTCTTACTCTCACTCACTTTCAATCACTCTTAAACACTCAATTACTCTCACTCACTCTCAATCACTCTTACTCTCTCACTCTTACTCTCTCACTCTTTCTCTCACTCTTACTCTCACTCTTACTCTCACTCACTCTCAATCACTCTTAAACACTCAATTACTCTCACTCACTCTCAATCACTCTTACTCTCTCACTCTTACTCTCACTCTCACTCATTCCTACTCACTCTTACTCACTCTTACTCACTCTTACCCACTCTCATACTCTTATTCACTCTTAATCACTCTTACTCTCACTCACTTTCAATCACTCTTAAACACTCAATTACTCTCACTCACTCTCAATCACTCTTACTCTCTCACTCTTACTCTCACTCTCACTCATTCCTACTCACTCTTACTCACTCTTACTCACTCTTACTCTCACTCTCACTCTTACTCTCACTCACTCTCAATCACTCTTAAACACTCAATTACTCTCACTCACTCTCAATCACTCTTACTCTCTCACTCTTACTCTCACTCTCACTCATTCCTACTCACTCTTACTCACTCTTACTCACTCTTACCCACTCTCATACTCTTATTCACTCTTAATCACTCTTACTCTCACTCACTCTCAATCACTCTTAAACACTCAATTACTCTCACTCACTCTCAATCACTCTTACTCTCTCACTCTTACTCTCACTCTCACTCATTCCTACTCACTCTTACTCACTCTTACTCACTCTTACTCACTCTTACTCTCACTCTTACTCTCACTCACTCTCAATCACTCTTAAACACTCAATTACTCTCACTCACTCTCAATCACTCTTACTCTCTCACTCTTACTCTCACTCTCACTCATTCCTACTCACTCTTACTCACTCTTACTCACTCTTACCCACTCTCATACTCTTATTCACTCTTAATCACTCTTACTCTCACTCACTTCAATCACTCTTAAACACTCAATTACTCTCACTCACTCTCAATCACTCTTACTCTCTCACTCTTACTCTCTCACTCTTACTCTCACTCTCACTCATTCCTACTCACTCTTACTCACTCTTACTCACTCTTATCTCACTCACTCTCACTCACTCTCAATCACTCTTAAACACTCAATTACTCTCACTCACTCTCAATCACTCTTACTCTCTCACTCTTACTCTCACTCTCACTCATTCCTACTCACTCTTACTCACTCTTACTCACTCTTACCCACTCTCATACTCTTATTCACTCTTAATCACTCTTACTCTCACTCACTCTCAATCACTCTTAAACACTCAATTACTCTCACTCACTCTCAATCACTCTTACTCTCTCACTCTTACTCTCACTCTCACTCATTCCTACTCACTCTTACTCACTCTTACTCACTCTTACTCTCACTCACTCTCAATCACTCTTACTCTCTCACTCTTACTCTCACTCTCACTCATTCCTACTCACTCTTACTCACTCTTACTCACTCTTACCCACTCTCATACTCTTATTCACTCTTAATCACTCTTACTCTCACTCACTCTCAATCACTCTTAAACACTCAATTACTCTCACTCACTCTCAATCACTCTTACTCTCTCACTCTTACTCTCACTCTCACTCATTCCTACTCACTCTTACTCACTCTTACTCTCACTCACTCTCAATCACTCTTAAACACTCAATTACTCTCACTCACTCTCAATCACTCTTACTCTCTCACTCTTACTCTCACTCTCACTCATTCCTACTCACTCTTACTCACTCTTACTCACTCTTACCCACTCTCATACTCTTATTCACTCTTAATCACTCTTACTCTCACTCACTTCAATCACTCTTAAACACTCAATTACTCTCACTCACTCTCAATCACTCTTACTCTCAATCACTCTTACTCTCTCACTCTTACTCTCACTCTCACTCATTCCTACTCACTCTTACTCACTCTTACTCTCACTCTTACTCTCACTCACTCTCAATCACTCTTAAACACTCAATTACTCTCACTCACTCTCAATCACTCTTACTCTCTCACTCTTACTCTCACTCTCACTCATTCCTACTCACTCTTACTCACTCTTACTCTCACTCACTCTCATCACTCTTAAACACTCAATTACTCTCACTCACTCTCAATCACTCTTACTCTCTCACTCTTACTCTCACTCTCACTCATTCCTACTCACTCTTACTCACTCTTACTCACTCTTACCCACTCTCATACTCTTATTCACTCTTAATCACTCTTACTCTCACTCACTCTCAATCACTCTTAAACACTCAATTACTCTCACTCACTCTCAATCACTCTTACTCTCTCACTCTTACTCTCTCACTCTTACTCTCACTCTCACTCATTCTTACTCACTCTTACTCACTCTTACTCTCACTCTTACTCTCACTCACTCTCAATCACTCTTAAACACTCAATTACTCTCACTCACTCTCAATCACTCTTACTCTCTCACTCTTACTCTCACTCTCACTCATTCCTACTCACTCTTACTCACTCTTACTCACTCTTACCCACTCTCATACTCTTATTCACTCTTAATCACTCTTACTCTCTCACTCTTACTCTCACTCTCACTCATTCCTACTCACTCTTACTCACTCTTACTCACTCTTACCCACTCTCATACTCTTATTCACTCTTAATCACTCTTACTCTCACTCACTTTCAATCACTCTTAAACACTCAATTACTCTCACTCACTCTCAATCACTCTTACTCTCTCACTCTTACTCTCACTCTCACTCATTCCTACTCACTCTTACTCACTCTTACTCACTCTTACTCTCACTCTCACTCTTACTCTCACTCACTCTCAATCACTCTTAAACACTCAATTACTCTCACTCACTCTCAATCACTCTTACTCTCTCACTCTTACTCTCACTCTCACTCATTCCTACTCACTCTTACTCACTCTTACTCACTCTTACCCACTCTCATACTCTTATTCACTCTTAATCACTCTTACTCTCACTCACTCTCAATCACTCTTAAACACTCAATTACTCTCACTCACTCTCAATCACTCTTACTCTCTCACTCTTACTCTCACTCTCACTCATTCCTACTCACTCTTACTCACTCTTACTCACTCTTACTCTCACTCTTACTCTCACTCACTCTCAATCACTCTTAAACACTCAATTACTCTCACTCACTCTCAATCACTCTTACTCTCTCACTCTTACTCTCACTCTCACTCATTCCTACTCACTCTTACTCACTCTTACTCACTCTTACCCACTCTCATACTCTTATTCACTCTTAATCACTCTTACTCTCACTCACTTTCAATCACTTTCAATCACTTACTCACTCTTACTCTCACTCTCACTCATTCCTACTCACTCTTACTCTCTCTTACTCACTCTTACCCACTCTCATACTCTTATTCACTCTTAATCACTCTTACTCTCACTCACTCTCAATCACTTACTCACTGTCAGTCACTCTTACTCATTCTTACTCTCACTCTCACTCTTACTCACTCTTACCCACTCTCACTCACTCTTACTTACTCTTACCCACTCTCACTCACTCTTACTCACTTTCAATCACTCTCACTTTCTCACTCTTACTCTCTCACTCTCTTACTCTCTCACTCTTACTCACTCTTACTCTCACTCACACTCTTACCCACTCATACTCTCACACACTCTCATACTCACTACCTCATGTTGTACCCTGGTGTAGTGGAGTGGTGTTGTAGCCTGGTGTAGTGGAGTGGTGTTGTTGCCTGGTGTAGTGAAGTGGTGTAGTAGCCTGGTGTAGTGAAGTGGTGTAGTAGCCTGGTGTAATGGAGTGGTGTTGTAGTCTTGTGTAATGGAGTGGTGTAGTAGCCTGGTGTAGTGGAGTAGTGTAGTAGCCTGGTGTAGTGGAGTAGTGTAGTAGCCTGGTATAGTGGCGTGGTTTAGTACCCTGGTGTAGTGGAGTGGTGTTGTAGTCTGGTGTAGTGGAGTGGTGTAGACTACACCCTGGTTAGTGGAGTGGTGTAGTAGCCTGGTTTAGTGGAGTGGTGTAGTAGCCTGGTGTAGTGGAGTGGTGTTGTAGCCTGGAGTAGTGGAGTGGTGTAGTAGCCTGGTGTAGTGAGTGGTGTTGTTGCCTGGTGTAGTGAAGTGGTGTAGTAGCCTGGTGTAGTGAAGTGGTGTAGTAGCCTGGTGTAATGGAGTGGTGTTGTAGTCTTGTGTAATGGAGTGGTGTAGTAGCCTGTGTAGTGGAGTAGTGTAGTAGCCTGGTGTAGTGGAGTAGTGTAGTAGCCTGGTATAGTGAGTGGTGTTGTAGTCTGGTGTAATGGAGTGGAGTGGTGTTGTAGTCTGGTGTAATGGAATGGTGTAGCAGCCTGGTGTAGTGGAGTGGTGTTGTAGCCTGATTTAGTGGAGTGGTGTAGAAGCCTGGTGTAATGGAGTGGAGTGGTGTAGTAGCCTGGTGTAGTGGAGTGGTGTTGTAGTCTGGTGTAATGGAGTGGAGTGGTGTTGTAGTCTGGTGTAATGGAGTGGAGTGTGTTGTAGTCTGGTGTAATGGAATGGTGTAGTAGCCTGGTGTAGTGGAGTGGTGTTGTAGCCTGATTTAGTGGAGTGGTGTAGAAGCCTGGTGTAATGGAGTGGTGGGTGTAGTAGCCTGGTGTAGTGGAGTGGTGTTGTAGTCTGGTGTAATGGAGTGGAGTGGTGTTGTAGTCTGGTGTAATGGAGTGGTGTAGTAGCCTGGTGTAGTGGAGTGGTGTTGTACCTGATTTAGTGGAGTGGTGTAGAAGCCTGGTGTATGGAG
>WNGS01130356.1:0-10411 GCA_020271785.1 Procambarus virginalis
GCACATGCAGCAACGCCCTGGATGCGTAGTAGTGTTTATGACTTTTCTCGTCTGAATAAGCAAATGCTTCATCTGTTCTGACGTGAGCCACGCACTTGTCCGGCTGTAACTCGCTGTCTCACACCTGTACAGGTGCACAGCTGAGTCTTAAGGGAAACCTTCCTGAGAGTGTCACTCAAGCAACGCTTGAAGTGTGACTGTGCTTGAGCAGACGAGGAGTCACAATAACGTGGCTGAAATATGTTGACCAAACCACACACTAGAAAGTGAAGGGCGACGACGTTTCGGTCCGTCCTGGACCATTCTCAAGCGAGTGTGAGTGTGCTTGAGATCACCAACACCATAGACGTAGAAATAGTACATGTGCTTTGGTTCTTGTGCGTTGTGAGCAGCTAATTAGCAGTTTGACATTCCCCAGATGCTGTTGTTATAGTGAAGACTGGAATAAGAAGTGCCATTCCACATTTCTAAGTCTAGGAGGCGTTTCTCGACTGGTAACATCTAATCTCTACTCATTTGATAGGGGTGGATACAGCCTACGAAGATGTTGACGAGCGCTTTAGTGAAACGCGACCTTTAGTGACGAGCGTCTTGGCTATTAAACTAGTGAAATGAATTCTGTTAAGTCAGTTTTTATACTTACTGCTTCACCTCCTTCTAATCACCATCTTTCTTACCCTTCACTTATTCCCTACCCTTCACCACTTTATCTTCCACCGCCACCCCCAGCCTTCACATCTTCCCTACCCTTCACCCTCTTACCTACCTATTACTGCCTTCTTTACCCTTTACCACCTTTCTACCCATTATCCTCTTCCCAACCATCACCACATTCCCTAGTCTTCACCACCTTCCCAATCATTCGCGAGCCTCCCCAAGTCACCCTAGGGGCTGGAAAGTGGCGTCTTCTAGTGTTCCCAAACTTAAGTTAGCGAAGGGAGCCCCGTGGATGCTGCGTCTACCTGCGTATACTCTTCTTCCCAAGAAGCTGTGAGTGGGGCCATTGTGGAGCAAATCTCCAGACCATTGCAGAGAGCAGACTCTGAAACGTTTTAGCGTTGCAGTATAGCTGTTACGGGAGACTCTAAGATTAAGTTGGTGGCATCAGGGGACGCTCGTAGATAGGGAGACGACGTCTAGACATCTGAAGGTGGTAGTCATCCTGAACCTGCTGATGGTGGTAGTCATCCTGGACCTGCTGATGGTGGTAGTCATCCTGGACCTGCTGATGGTGGTAGTCACCCTGGACCTGCTGAAGGTGGTAGTCACCCTGGACCTGTTGATGGTGGTAGTCACCCCTGGACCTGCTGAAGGTGGTAGTCACCCTGGACCTGCTGATGGTGGTAGTCACCCTGGACCTGTTGATGGTGGTAGTCACCCCTGGACCTGCTGATGGTGGTAGTCACCCTGGACCTGCTGATGGTGGTAGTCACCCTGGACCTGCTGATGGTGGTAGTCACCCTGGACCTGTTGATGGTGGTAGTCACCCTGGACCTGCTGAAGGTGGTAGTCACCCTGGACCTGCTGATGGTGGTAGTCATCCTGGACCTGTTGAAGGTGGTAGTCACCCTGGACCTGCTGAAGGTGATAGTCACCTGGACCTGCTGATGGTGGTAGTCACCCTGGACCTGCTGATGGTGGTAGTCACCCTGGACCTGCTGAAGGTTGTAGTTGCCCTGGACCTGCTGATGGTGGTAGTCACCCTGGACCTGCTGATGGTGGTAGTCACCCTGGACCTGCTGATGGTGGTAGTCACCCTGGACCTGCTGATGGTAGTAGTCACCCTGGACCTGCTGATGGTGGTAGTCACCCTGGACCTGCTGATGGTGGTAGTCACCCTGGACCTGCTGAAGGTGGTAGTCACCCTAGACCTGCTGCTGGTGGTAGTCACCCTGGACCTGCTGAAGGTGGTAGTCACCCCTGGACCTGTTGATGGTGGTAGTCACCCCTGGACCTGCTGAAGTGGTAGTCACCCTGGACCTGCTGATGGTGGTAGTCATCCTGGACCTGTTGAAGGTGGTAGTCACCCTGGACCTGCTGAAGGTGATAGTCACCCTGGACCTGCTGATGGTGGTAGTTGCCCTGGACCTGTTGAAGGTGGTAGTCACCCTGGACCTGCTGATGGTGGTAGTCACCCTGGACCTGCTGAAGGTGATAGTTGCCCTGGACCTGCTGAAGGTGGTAGTCACCCTGGACCTGCTGAAGGTGGTAGTCACCCTGGACCTGCTGATGGTGGTAGTCACCCTGGACCTGCTGAAGGTGATAGTTGCCCTGGACCTGCTGAAGGTGGTAGTCACCCTGGACCTGCTGAAGGTGGTAGTCACCCTGGACCTGCTGAAGGTGGTAGTCACCCTGGACCTGCTGATGGTGGTAGTCACCCTGGACCTGCTGATGGTGGTAGTCACCCTGGACCTGCTGATGGTGGTAGTCACCCTGGACCTGCTGAAGGTGGTAGTCACCCTGGACCTGCTGATGGTGGTAGTCACCCTGGACCTGCTGATGGTGGTAGTCACCCTGGACCTGCTGATGGTGGTAGTCACCCTGGACCTGCTGATGGTGGTAGTCACCCTGAACCTGCTGAAGGTTGTAGTCACCCTGGACCTGCTGATGGTGGTAGTCACCCTGGACCTGCTGATGGTGGTAGTCACCCTGGACCTGCTGATGGTGGTAGTCACCCTGGACCTGCTGATGGTAGTAGTCACCCTGGACCTGCTGATGGTGGTAGTCACCCTGGACCTGCTGATGGTGGTAGTCACCCTGGACCTGCTGATGGTGGTAGTCACCCTGGACCTGCTGATGGTGGTAGTCACCCTGGACCTGCTGATGGTGGTAGTCACCCTGGACCTGCTGATGGTGGTAGTCACCCTGGACCTGCTGAAGGTGATAGTGCCCTGGACCTGCTGAAGGTGGTAGTTGCCCTGGACCTGCTGAAGGTGGTAGTCACCCTGGACCTGCTGAAGGTGGTAGTCACCCTGGACCTGCTGATGGTGGTAGTCACCCTGGACCTGCTGAAGGTGGTAGTCACCCTGGACCTGCTGAAGGTGGTAGTCACCCTGGACCTGCTGAAGGTGGTAGTCACCCTGGACCTGCTGAAGGTGGTAGTCTCCCCTGGACCTGCTGAAGGTGGTAGTCACCCTGGACCTGCTGATGGTGGTAGTCACCCTGGACCTGCTGATGGTGGTAGTCACCCTGGACCTGCTAAAGGTGGTAGTCACCCTGGACCTGCTGAAGGTGGTAGTCACCCTAGACCTGCTGAAGGTGGTAGTCACCCTGGACTTGCTGATGGTGGTAGTCACCCTGGACCTGCTGAAGGTGGTAGTCACCCCTGGACCTGCTGAAGGTGGTAGTCACCCTAGACCTGCTGAAGGTGGTAGTCACCCTGGACCTGCTGATGGTGGTAGTCACCCTGGACCTGCTGATGGTGGTAGTCACCCCTGGACCTGCTGAAGGTGGTAGTCACCCTGGACCTGCTGAAGGTGATAGTCACCCTGGACCTGCTGAAGGTGGTAGTCACCTTGGACCTGCTGAAGGTGATAGTCACCCTGGACCTGCTGAAGGTGGTAGTCACCCTAGACCTGCTGCTGGTGGTAGTCACCCTGGACCTGCTGAAGGTGGTAGTCACCCCTGGACCTGCTGAAGGTGGTAGTCACCCTGGACCTGCTAAAGGTGGTAGTCACCCCTGGACCTGCTGATGGTGGTAGTCACCCTGGACCTGCTGAAGGTGGTAGTCACCCTGGACCTGCTGATGGTGGTAGTCACCCTAGACCTGCTGAAGGTGGTAGTCACCCTGGACCTGCTGATGGTGGTAGTCACCCTGGACCTGCTGAAGGTGGTAGTCACCCTGGACCTGCTGAAGGTGGTAGTCATCCTGGACCTGCTGAAGGTGGTAGTCACCCTGGACCTGCTGAAGGTGATAGTCACCCTGGACCTGCTGATGGTGGTAGTCACCCTGGACCTGCTGAAGGTGGTAGTCACCCTGGACCTGCTGAAGGTGGTAGTCACCCTGGACCTGCTGAAGGTGGTAGTCACCCTGGACCTGCTGATGGTGGTAGTCACCCCTGGACCTGCTGAAGGTGGTAGTCACCCCTGGACCTGCTGAAGGTGGTAGTCACCCCTGGACCTGCTGAAGGTGGTAGTCACCCTGGACCTGCTGAAGGTGATAGTCACCCTGGACCTGCTGAAGGTGATAGTCACCCTGGACCTGCTGAAGGTGGTTGCTGCACTTTTTCTGATAAACTTCATCAGTTATTCACGACTTTCTTCTTTACGACGACAGATAACCAGAAATATACAGATTTTCTTCAGTCATGTTCCTGGTGATATTCTGAATTTAGTCCCATCATGGGGGGATATCCTTCAACTTTTATATTTCTATAAATAACATACTTCAGCTTCCTCGTCTGCCTCCGTTCTCGACGTGGAACTGGAGATCTCAGGTACGACTCCAGGGCTGGGCAGACATGATTGGGCACGTTTCCTTTTGCCTAATGCCGCTGTCATATTGCAATAAATAGGTAGTTATTGTATGGTTGCATCCTGAGGTGGGCTCAGTTGTTCGACCTTCGGGGGGGGGGGGTCAGTTCAAGCCTAACCTATATATTATATTATTATTATATATATATTATATATAATATATATTATATATATATATTAATATATATATATATATATGATCTATAAGAATATATATAATATATATATATATATTATACAGGCATTCTGTTCCCGACAGAACGAATTATCAAAACATCGTCATGATAATAACTACTTCATTTCCAGCAACGATACCGTTTGCTCTAACAGGAAGCACGCCCACAGCACGTGCTCTAACAGGAAGCACGACCACAGCACGTGCTCTAACAGGAAGCACGACCACAGCACGTGCTCTAACAGGAAGCACGCCCACAGCACGTGCTCTAACAGGAAGCACGACCACAGCACGTGCTCTAACAGGAAGCACGCCCACAGCACGTGCTCTAACAGAAGCACGCCCACAGCACGTGCTCTAACAGGAAGCACGACCACAGCACGTGCTCTAACAGGAAGCACGACCACAGCACGTGCTCTAACAGGAAGCACGCCCACAGCACGTGCTCTAACAGGAAGCACGACCACAGCACGTGCTCTAACAGGAAGCACGACCACAGCACGTGCTCTAACAGGAAGCACGCCCACAGCACGTGCTCTAACAGGAAGCACGCCCACAGCACGTGCTCTAACAGGAAGCACGACCACAGCACGTGCTCTAACAGGAAGCAACCCACAGCACGTGCTCTAACAGGAAGCACGACCACAGCACGTGCTCTAACAGGAAGCACGACCACAGCACGCGCTCTAACAGGAAGCACGACCACAGCACGTGCTCTAACAGGAAGCATGACCAGACAGAGCTCTAAGAGAAGGGAACTATCAAGAGAAATAGCACTAAGCCTTAACAACTATGTAGCACTGAGAAGGGATAAGGATAAGGATTTGCGATGCGACCGGGGGGGGGGGGGGGGGGGAGAAGCAATGGTGCCCAACCACTTTGACAGTCGTGGATTGAACGCCGACCTGCATGAAGCGAGACCGTCGCTCTACCGTCCAGCCAAGTGGTTGGGCTCTAAGCTACAAGAGAGACAAGTGGCACGAAGGTAGACGTCTTAACTGTACAGGAATCTGAAGTCAAAATGAAGTCATGTCCACTTGGCTCACGGAACTGCGACTCAAGCACATCTAACACCCCCTAAGGACATCACTTGGTGACGTCCCACGAGCCTTCAAGTTCAACTTCCAACAATGCTCCTGGGATGCTCTCGGACGCAGGTTCGAATCCTCGTCACGGCCCCTGTGAATTTGTTCACTTCCAAGATTCCCAAATACGTGACTGGCCTTCGAACCCCACTAAGGTCACCAGGCTTGTTTTTCTCGAAGTCTTTACACATGAAGAATGGGGGGGGGGGGAGAACTGGCCCCATGACCTGCCATCAACACTTTACTAGGCCTCATGGTTAGGGCTGAGGTGATATCCGTCACGAGGGAGTCTCACTACGCAAACCTAACCTAACCTAACCTAACCTAACATAACCTAACCTCTCAGCTTGGGTTGGTGAACCTCTTAGATCAGGGTTGGTGAATCGTTTTGAGAGCGTGCGGCTCCCAGACTGGCAATAATCTTCTAAAATATGATCAAGTGTGTGCGAGGAAATTTTGAAGCCGCACGTTAGAATTTATAATTTTTTTGTATTTTAATTTTGTTTACGGAGAAACAAATTCTTTTTTAAAACATTATAAATAAGTTTGTTTAGGGGAAACTGTAACGCTTTTGAGTTTTTTTAAAATGTACAGCTTCAGGAATTATATATTTTGAATAACTAGAAACTCGCAAGAAGCAATATTAATAAATTAATAGCAATCATAATGAATAGTAATACTATTTGTTTTATTATGGGCAGGTATCACCATATACCACGTACCTGTAAAATGTACAGGCATGCCACCCTAGGCACGTGAACCATAGATTCCCCACTCCTACCCTACACTGTGAAGCAACAGTATACTCACCGCCAGCATACATTGTCAGTTTCACAGATTAAGGCACCAATACTTCTACTTTAAAAATGCTTTCAACAAAAACAGACAGACATGCTGTCATTGGAGCCGTTTATCGATACCTCTATCCACTTTCTCCATCCATCCATCCACTCATGTGACCGATTAGTCTGTTCATGAGGATAATTAAGTGGTTTCAGGATGATGGAACTCTCGTGAGCACCTTAACTCCCTCCTGGAAGACATTAACAAAATCAAGATCAGGGAGTAGATCTAAGCCTGCCTTAAAGCATAATATATATATATAATATATATATATATATATAATTATTATATATATATATATATATATATATATATATTTATATATATATATAATCTATATATATATATTTATATATATATATATATATAATATATATATATATATGTTATATATAATATATATATATTATAATATATATATATATATATATAATATATATATATATATATATATAATATATATTATATATTTGGTAGCAGTCTTTCCTGTAGACATATATTTAAATATGACAGAAAAAGTAAGATTAATAATTCTAACACGAATTTTCTCAATATTTCTTATGTTTCTTTTCACTGTCGATGGTAATTGAAAAATCAATTCTCCAAAATTAATTTTTTATTTCTAGTCTGACACGACACGTGAACGAGTTTCGTAATAACTTATTACATTTTCAAAGACTTTAGTTTACACACACACAACTATAACCTGCAAACACTAAACAGAGTTCTTACTATGCTATGATTGAAATAGCTTTCACTTTTAATTTTATACCCGCATTTTGGGTGAGGTGATATGTTACAACAGTTTTGGATGAGGTGAACAAAGCTTTCAACACAGGACAGAACACGAAACAATGGGTATTAATTGGGCAAATTGAAGGTAAGAATGGAAGTAACTGCAAAGGGCTTATTAGCCCATATTTCTTGATGCTTCTATATTGGAGCGGAGTCTTGAAGTGGGTAGAATATAGTTGTGCATTAATTGGCTGTTGATTGCTGGTGTTGACTTCTTGATGTGTAGTGCCTCGCAGATGTCAAGCCGCCTGCTATCGCTGTATCTATCGATGATTTCTGTGTTGTTTGCTAAGATTTCTCTGGTGATGGTCTGGTTGTGGGAAGAGATTATATGTTCCTTAATGGAGCCCTGTTGCTTATGCATCGTTAATTGCCTGGAAAGAGATGTTGTTGTCTTGCCTATATACTGAGTTCTTTGAGGCTTACAGTTTCTAAGTGGGCATTTGAAGACATAGACGACATTGGTCTCTTTTAAAGCGTTCTGCTTTGTGACTGGAGAGTTTCTCATAAGTAGGTTGGCCGTTTTTTTGGTTTTATAATAAATCGTCAATTGTATCTTCTGATTTTTGTCCGTACGGATAACGTTTCTATTAACAATATCTTTCAGGGCCCTTTCCTCCGCTTTATGAGCTGTGGAAAAGAAGTTTCTGTAAAATAGTCTAATAGGGGGTACAAGTGTTGTGTTAGTTGTCTCTTCAGAGGTTGCATGGCGTTTCACCTTCCTTCCTATGATGTCTTCAATGAAACCATTGGAGAAGCCGTTGTTGACTAGGACCTGCATTACCCTACAGAGTTCTTCATCAACTTGCTTCCATCCAGAGCTGTGGCTGAGAGCACGGTCGACATAAGCGTTAACAACACTCCTCTTGTACCTGTCTAGGCAGTCACTGTTGGCATTTAGGCACGTTCCTATGTTTGTGTCCTTAGTGTAGACTGCAGTGTGGAAACCTCCGCTCCTTTCCATGACTGTTACATCTAGAAAGGGCAGCCTCCCATCCTTCTCCATCTCGTAGGTGAAACGCAACACAGAATTCCGTTGAATTCTGGAGAATTGATTTTTCAATTACGATCGACAGTGAAAAGAAACATAAGAAATATTGAGAAAATTCGTGTTAGAATTATTAATCTTACTTTTTCGGTCATATTTAATAATATATATAGATACTTCAGCGTCACTTCAAGGTGAAAATAATTCATGCCTCAAGTGCTCTTAAGATACACAATTCATATAATTTCTAGGCATTAAAGAAGAAGAACTCTTCATATCCATTTTCCGCGAAGAGTGAACATCAGAGCCTGAGTCTACAGGCTTGTTGGCTCGCGGTCTTGTTTTCCAACACTGGAAAACTCACCTTAATAATTATCGGATTTAACAGTCTCAGGACCTGAAATGTCTCACGCCTACCGGACCTTCTATATCCTTTGGTTACCCAATACAGTCGATGGATTAATACCTCTCATCGCTTGCCCACAATCAACAACCGTTAATCCTTCAAACACGTGATGTTATCTTTTTTTCTGTTTTCTCCTTGTGTTTTTCCTCAGCTCTTCCCTCCTTTTTCTCCCCTCCCTCCCTTCCTTGGGCTGTGTTCTGGGGACGAAAAAAACCGTATCAGCAACATCTTGTCATGGCTCTAAGATGACAAGGGGTCGTAAAGCCCATTGTTAGTCTGGGCTTACATTCTCCTTCCCTGCTCCACTACCCCCTCATCCCCCGGTCCACATCTTCCCACCATGGTGCTACTACCGTCTCCTCTTCTCTCCTTCCTTTGTTTTCTGGCCTCTTCTTGTTGCTTTTCCGTAATGTCTTCTTCCTACCGTTCTCTACCTGCGATTCTCTAATTCGCTCATCGATTCAACTTCTTTTCATTTTGTTTACATGAATTCTCTTTTTTTTATTGTGTCTGATGATTGATGGTACTGACTGCCAATGATGACGGATGGGCACCTTGCGTACAGGCACACACGCGCTCGCTCACACCGCACGGACACTTTACGTACTACATGAGTTCACACACGGGCACACAACATCTAGATCCACATACTTCAGTACCGGGACAGATAGCCACTGACACAAAGTACCACACCCAGAAGGGGAAAATCTAAAACGATAACGTCAGCAGCACATGGAGAAACATTTATACATGACTAGCCTTCTAGGAGTCCTATATATCACCTACCTGAGACCAATACCAGGAGACATGCATCGCCCCCGTAGAAGCCCCTACGACTGAATAACACCAAAGATGGACACAAGGATCGTGTATACTTTGTAGCCTGTATACTTTGTCCACACCATGTATACGTTCAATATGAAAATAGTGAATGAAACAATGCAAAAAAGTAAACCATTAGACCTCGGATTGGAAAGGGGTAAAGCTGACATGATCAAGATATTCGAAAATATACATATGGGGGGGGGGGAGACAGTATACGTCATCGAATGGGAATCAATTCAGCAAGGAGGACATAGACGAAAGTAAAGACCAAGATGACAACAATGGAACATACAAACACATGCATCTTCAGTGCGAGAAGAAAACAGAACAGAGAGAGACGAGGAGAGGATGAGAGGAGAGAGATCGAGAGAGAGACAGAATGAGAGAGCCGAGAGAGAGAAGAGAGAGAGAGAGAGAGAGAGAGGCAAAAGCCAGAATTTAACACAGTCAAAGTACTTAGGTCGATCAAGAAGTATCAGCAGAGTGGTCGGATGTCACTTGCAGTCGACACAAACAGTGTCGGTGGAAGGGAGTAAGGGGGGTCCAGAGGCTAAATCTCAACCTGTAAACTCAACTGAGGGAGCACTAGTGAGGGAACAAACATTCCTCAACACCCCTCTTACATTACCACTCCACAACACTCCATTCCACATTACAAAATTAAGTCACCCGCCCCCCTCCCTCTAATTGTTAGTTCTTTCCCCCATCCCGAAAATAAAAACGACCCCCCCCCCCCACCCCCCAGACCCCCTCACAGTAGGAACATTATAGTCACGAGGAGAAACTTCCAGAAGCCCCTAGCTCAAAATAACATGGAAATG
>WNGS01130373.1:0-11098 GCA_020271785.1 Procambarus virginalis
CATGGTCAATCTTGGATACAAGTCCAATAATATATCATCAAGTGTTCCAGTACTCATATAGTAAATACAGAGTTCAGCATACCTCAGCCAGGGAGGGCGAAAGTCAGCCAGTATGGGACATTCTACAATATAATGTTCAAGAGAGTGCATGTTTTCTCTTTCACAAAGTTGACACATAGTGTGCTCGACATTTGGGTTTTGAGAAGCTGCCAGATACGTCTGTATCCCAGGCGTATTCTGGCCACTATAACCTCACATTGCCGGGTTCTTGTTCGATTAGTCCCATATGTGAATGTTTCCCCACGATATCTATCATAATATTTAATGCTACAACTTTCAGGTCTTTGTGAATTAGTTAGGTCGGTGAGATCTTCATTAGATATTTGTTTAAGTATTCTCTTTGTCACTGCTAATGAAATACCCACATCAATTTGTACCACTGGTTTTCTACAGGCTGTCTTTGCAAGCATATCAACAGTGTCATGCCTTGAGATGCCAACATGTGATGGTATCCATAGGAATTTAATTTCAAATCTGTTTCTTTGGCAGCTAAAACATTCATTCGAATATCACTGACTATTTTCTGGGTGTCACTACTATGTGCATTCAATACCAGGAGTGCACTCTGCGAGTCACAGTACAGTATATAAGTCCACTGCCTTTGTCTTTTAAAAATTCAGTGGCAAGGTATATGCCTGCAAGTTCGGTTTGAGTTGTACTTGCCCAGTCCTTGCCGCGCTTCATTGCTGTATGTACGAGAGAAGATTGTTCAAATATATTACATGGACATCCGGTACATCGTCCACCCTCTTCTACAGAGCCGTCGGTATAGCACGCACTGATACACATCGTTACCCATACTCTGAGTACTTTCAGTTATGCTTTTCAGTGTTAGCTGTTTTAATAATGTAGAGTGCACACTATCTTTCTTGGGCTCATTTACAAAATCAACTGATAAATCCCAGTTATCCCATGGAGAAATTGGTTGATTAATCATTAGTTGAGTTGGGAACATATTTAATATTTTGATGGAGTTGGCTACCTTGTAGAACCAATATACATAATCAGATTTCGTTCTTCTTCTATAGAACTCAGGTGAGTGCAGCATATTAGAAAGTTTAGCTTGAAACTTCATGTGTTGCCTAGATCTACTCAATGCCTTTACGCCGAAAACTTTGCTAATAGACAAAATTCTCTCACTTATGGTAGGTAATTTTAACTCTGCTCTCATATTAACTATTCTCGTGGACTTAGGAGCCCCAAGGGTGAGACGCATAGCTTCATTTTGCAAGGTTTCAAGAGATTTCAGGTCTTTGTCAGTATACAGTTGTGAGATGTAGAGCATTGTAGTCAATCTCAGAGCGTATAAATGATACATAAAACATTCTAGCAAGTCTCACGTTAATTCCATGATTGACACCAACAAGGACCCGCAAGGGCTTTAATCTCCCAGAGTCTCCTCTTGAGAGAAGAAAGGTACCCAGGGTCGTTAATGGGGACACCAAGGTATCTGTAAGACTCGCAGTTCTCAAGTGTTCGCCCATCTATTTGATAATTGGGTGGTGGAATACCACATGGAATGAGGCACGAGTTTTCTGTACAGAGATAAGGAGGCCACATTCCTCAGCTCTAGTAGCAAAAGCATCGAGCAGGACTTGCATTCTAGGCTCGGAGGCAGCCTGTAAACATATATCATCAGCATAACAAATGACTGAGTTTTCATTATTAGTTGGAAGATCTTTAATAAGTTTATGCATCAGAACGTTTGACAACAGGGGGCTGAGGACCCCTCCTTGTGGAGTTCCCAGTTCAAAGTCTTTGCTCTCTGTGCTTTTAACACCATTAAACAAAACATATGCTGTTCGATTAGACAAATAGCCCTTTATCCATTTCAGTAATTTTCCTTGTATTCCCAGCTCGGCAAGCTGTTCCAGTATGCTTTCCCTGTTTGCTGTATCAAACGCTGCTGCTAGGTCGATGAAGACTGTTTGAGGGGAAGCTTCAACATGTGCGAAGTATTCAGCAAATCAGTGTTGTGTACTGAGCCCAGGCATAAATCCAAACAGTTGAGGTGACAGGTGCCCCTGTATACGATACATGAGTCGGTTAAGAAGAATACGTTCAAGCACTTTACAGACACACGATGTTAGAGATATGGGTCTATAATTATCTGAGTGTGGTTTGGGGATGGGAACAATGACACTCTTTGTCCAAGCATCAGGTAATACTCCTTCACGTAAACTCATTCTGTACAACACAAAGTGGATTACCTGGTACGTGTGAGACTAATCTCAGTAGACTAAGTAATACCGTCCTCTCCAGGAGCAGTTGATTTTCCGGTTGCGCGGTGACCACCGGCCAGGTCGGACGCACCTGAAGTCTCTCCGCACTGGCTAGTGTTTACATTGGGTGATTGCTGGTTTGCCCTGCTGGTGGTGGTTTGCCACTGACAGGGTGACGTTTGCTTAGCCATGGGGACTTCTCGCCCCCCAGTGAAGAGAACATTGTCGGCTGGTCTGGCATTTACGGTGCCGGTGGACCATCCATTGGTTGGTGTCGCCCTGGTGTACGTGCTTCATGTGCAGCTGTCGGACCTGGTAGGCATCCAGCTGCTTCAGGGCAACAGTGCTGTGGTAAAGTTCCGCCTCCAGGCTGCGTTTCAGGCGTTTCTCGAGCGGTGTGAGGGGCGTGTTTACCCTCTCCCTGATCCTGCTGGCTCCGTTAAGGTAGTGAATATTAGTGTCACCTTGACGTCTATGGCGGTGCATGGTGCCCCCCTTCGAATTTCAGGACGACTTTTTGACCTCCTGTTTCGAACGGTTTGGGACAGTGTTAAGTGTTCGTTGGAACAAGGTCGTTGCCGGGCACTGTGCTGGTATGTTTGATGGCTCCCGCACCCTGACAATGTCGCTGAAGTGTAGTGTACCGTCGTCGATGTCCGTGTTGGGGTACACGCTCCGCTGCCAGGGTCAACCGCGCACCTGTTATCGGTGTGGTCACGATTGAGGGTCATCTGGCTGCAGCGTGCGACGTAGGAGCAATTGGTCGGGTGCATGTTTTTCGTGCGCAGGATTTCCCGCCCTTGTTACGTTCGGACGATTCTGAGGTTGGAGTGGGTGCTGTGCCTGCGACGCCTGATTGCCTGTCTGCTGCTCGGCCTGTTGAGGTGAATTCTACGGCCTGCGCGACACGTCTGGTGCCTGCTGTGGCCCCTGGGGCTTTTGAGCCGGTGTGTGTGGGTGTTGGGCCGTCGCCTGAGTTGCGTGTTGTGCAGGATGTCCCGGTGGAGGTCCATGTCCCGCCTGTGGTTGTGATACCGGCTCCCGGGAATGCGGGTTCTGCTGTTTTAGAGGGGGTGCTTCGGCAGGAAGAGGTGCCTGCCGTGCCTGTGTGCTGACAACTGTAGTTCTGCTCTTTCCATCCCTTTGCAGAAGCGTGCGCGTCGGTGTTCTGAGGCTGTTTCCCTGGATGATGTGGACAGTGTGGGTGATGTGGCCTCTGTGGACTCTTCGGATGGTGCTGGTGTGACCTGTACTCACCTAATTGTGCTCACCTAATTGTGCTTGCGGGGGTTGAGCTTTGGCTTTTTTTGGTCCGCCTCTCAACTGTCAATCAACTGGTGTACAGATTCCTGAGCCTACTGGGCTCTACCTGTGTGGATGTGAAGATGGTGGCCGTGCCTGCGGCGGGGCCTGCTGGGCGTGGTGTGGTGCGACCTGCCTCGAAGCGTTCACGCGGGCTCAGGTTGTGTCTCCCCTTCGTGGTGTGCCTTGGGAGGAGGTGGGGGAGTATAAAGATCTGGCGCCTCCCCTCCGAGGATGTTGGTGCTGTGAGGGACTCCGAAGTTGCTACCTGTGCCTCTCCTCCTGCATCTCCTGCTGTTGGATCTCCGCAGGTGGCGGGTTGTCCCTGATGATCGGGACCTCATCGTGATGTTGCGGAAAGATGTGCGCCGGGGGGCCTCGGGTCCTTGCCCGGGGTTGGTGCGGTGCCGCGCCTGCATCCCCTGCTGTATCCCCTCCTTCCTTGCTCCGGTCTGGGGATTGCCTGGTCCCGTCTGCTGGGGTCGTGCCCTGTGAGGGTCCGGAGTTGGGCCCTTATCGAGATGCCCGGGTGCTTCCGATCCCGTAGTGCTCGTCCATTATCTGGGTGTCGCGGGTGAAGGAGTTTGTTTATAGGGTGCCGGAAGGATGTCTCAGCCGAGGGCATCGCCTGAGTGGCCGGCTGCCCGATGACTTATGGGTGATATGGGAAGCGTACTGTTTGCGCTTTTCCGATATACAAGTTCCCGGAGAAATATTAGTTCACATCTTGAGCGAACCGCTACGCCGTGCGTGGTTCCACTGCCGCCGTCACTCGACACCCCCGCCCTACAGTGCGGGAGTCTCCCTCTAACGTCCGCCTCTGTATCCGTCGCCACTCCTCTCTCTATGGCCCGCCACATCCAACACACCTTTTGACTTTCTTCTCCTCCTTAATGTCTACGCGTTTCCCTACATTTGTCCTGGTGCAGTCCTCGGAAGGGTAAACCCTTCATGCAAACTGCACCTATTCTCAAGAAGTTGATTTTCCCATCTTTAGTGCATGATTTAATTCCCATTCAGTTACATCATTAAGGTCCGACACGTCGATAGCTGTACTGGCAAGATTGATGGTTCGTTGTCTGTTGGGGCGTGTGTCATTAAGTTTATGCTGTATGTTAATTGGAAGCGAGTCGTAGCTTGATGTTAGTGCCCACTGATCAAGGAGAATGTTTGCTTGTTCTAGTGGGCTGTGGTGCAGTGTTTTTTTTTTGGTTGCTTCTAGAGATTTTTCGTATCTTTTCCCAAACTTCAACAAGTGTTGTTTGCTCATTTATACTTTGTAGGAACTCTTCTCAATGTTTATTACATATGACATTGCTCATGTCTCTCATCTCTCTATTTGCGACAAGAAATGCATGCAAGTCACCTTGTGCTTTGGTTCGTTTGTACGTATCTCCAAGTTGCTTTACTCGTTCATGTTCTTTAACAAATACGGGGTCAAGGACCCACTTGGGTGGTGGCAGGGGTTGCCCACTTCTGCTAGGCTTACGACTTGTTCCCCAACACACCCATGTGTCGTAGTAGGTAGTAATCGTATCAACGAGATCTCTGGAGAAAGCTTCTACGTTCGTTATTGTGTAATCTTGATACCATTTTGATATACAATTAATAAAGTGGTCATGCAAGCCATATGGAATATTCATTTTCCGTCTCTGATGTCTATTTTTTTTTTTATAAAAAGAAACCCAAATACAAAACAGACAAATGCAGAACAATACAGGAAGACACACAGGGGAAACATAACAAGGTAATAAACCATGAACACATGAAAAACATCACATAACAATACCCAAAAGTGAAGGAAACATGGTACATAACAGGAAACCCCGAAACGGGCACTGGATACATAACAAAAACAGAATATCACAAAGAAATAACACAAGAAAGAAATAACATAAATAACATAAAACACAGCCACACCCAGAATAATAAGGGCAGAAATACAAAAAGCTAATACAACCACAACCAGCCCAACCACCCAAACACAAGCACATACGTTTTAATTTTTTTTTTTTGTTATAAAGGATCCCAAGTACATAACAGAAAAAGCACAATAACAGTACATGAAGACATTCAGGGGAAACATACAGGGAAAACATAGCAAGGGAATACACCATGAACACATGAACAGACTAAACATACATAAATCCAAAAGTGAAGGAATCATGATACAAAACAAGAAACCCCAAACCGGGCACTGATACATAACAAAGGAAAAACACAAAAAAAAACAAGAAACAAAGCATAAATAACATGAAAATTTACCACACCCATAACCACTCAAACACAGGCACACATTTGGACATAAAACACGAGGCCACGCAAACCCCAAGCACAGAGGCAAAAACACAATAAGAAACATGAAAGAAAAAAAACACAGTAAACAAACAACACCTAACAAGCACACGCAGGAGCCAGGAGTAAACACCTACGCACACACAAATGCAGGCACAAACATAGCCAGTCATACACACCCAGGCATAAAGACAGAAGCACCCCCAACCCCAAGGACTACACATATTTATCAGGGTACTCCTGCACCGGAAAGCGCAGGCAATAAGCCTCCCAAACCGCCATCAGCATATCAGGTACCGGACGCCCAGGAGAGTCACACGGCCGAATCATGAAATCCGGCACCCCACTAAAAAATTTCTTCACCCGAGGGACCCAAATGGTAGAAGGGTCACACGGGACCGGACGCACCCGGACATCATAATTGACCGCCAAGGAATTCGAGTCGTCCAACACTACCTCGGCGGGCGATAAGAGAGGGAGGGGCACCTCCCCAGGGGGCCGAGCATCGGGAAGCGCACCGGAAAACGCACGAGGCGGCTCACAGGGCTGCGCACAGGGGGGATCCGCAGACGCACCGGGGCCCCCTCTCCTATGAACAGGAGCAGAGGCCCTCCGATGCTCATCCTTCTTCAAGATCACGACAAGGTCTCTGTCACCAGGGGTAGCCTTCCACGGAGGGGAGCCAACAGCAGAAGGCGAAGGGCTGAACACAGGAGGCAACTCGGAGCCTGCCACTGCATCCTCATCCATGGCAGCACACTCCTCCGCCCACGCACGAGGGGGCGACACAATCCGGGAACGCTTCAGAACAGGTCGAAGGTCATCAGAACTATCGCCCCCCACAGGAGGCACCCGAGAAGGGCCAGCGGCGGGGCGCCCCACAACCGGGAGCGCACTACTGCGCAGAAGGACATCCGCAACAACGTAGGGGATAAGGCCTCTATCCACTGGGGAGACCGGAGTCGGAGAGACGACAGGCGCAATAGATGACAAGGAAGGGGCCCGCATAGGGGAGGGACCCCTCGAGGACAGCAGGACGGACAGAGGAGCAGGAGCGAGCACCGGTGAAGAATCCGTCGGAGGCGAAGGGGTAGGCTGCGAGGCCGGCGCCGCACACACCACCACCTCCTCACGCACAGCGGGAGAATCCACAGGCGGAGGAGGAGCCGCACCCTCAGGAGGACTGCCGGGCGACGCAGGGGGAGCCACAGCAGCCAAAGGGACGTCAACATCCTCGCCCACGGAGTCCACCCCAACAGGGAGCGGCAGGAAATCATCCTCCCGGAATAGGTTCACAGGAGCGACAGCAGCCACCGAACACTCGGCAGCCTGATACCCCAACAGGCCACACCGAAAGCAGGTACGGGGCTGCCGGGCATAGAATACCCGGACGTAGTACCCCAAAAGCCGGACCGAAGAAGGGATGTCAGACCTCAGGCGCATCCCAAGGGTACGAATGTTCGTCCTCATACCCTTATACCTCCCTGAGGACAGCGTGTGCACCCGCACACTGACGACTGCGCCAAACTGCTTGAAGTAACGCCGTAGTAGAACTTCGGGAAACTCCAAGGGCGCCCCGTGCACACTCACGTAGGTCAGGGCACCACTACGGTCTGTAATGGTCACAGAGCCGGCACCATCCGGCAGCGGCAAGGAACGCCCCTCGTAACGGCGGAGGAAAGCACGATACACCCCCACCTCCGCCAACTTGATAATCACCCGGTGAGCAGTTACCAGCTCCACTCCGTAAACGTCGTCGACCGGGACATGGAGCATGTCACACATGACAAGCTCAACTAAAGGGTAGCCAACGCGGCCTGTAAACTCCAGTCCCACGGAGTTTACTCTCGTCACAGGAGGGAGAGGGACTCCCATCGCAATCGTGTGCCGTCAACACCGGCCAAACAGCCACCAGTCAGCAGGGAGGGTAGAGACACCCACACCCCCTGTAGGCGAAAACTGCAACCAACACTCCAACAGCTGGAGCGCCGAGCGCACACGTCCGTCCCCTACCGAAGCTAGGGCCAGACTCATAGTTGTCACTGATGTCTATTAGATACATCACACTGTACCTCATAGGAAGCAGAAACTGCATAGTGATCACTAACCAAGTGATTTACCAACGAACATTCCATTCTATCTTGCACAAGGTTTCTACCCATTACATAATCAAGTCTGCCTCCCAATTAAATGAGTTTGGGTATCCGTAGTATACACGGTTAATCTGTTGTCATAAACATATTTGATAAATTTGCATCCATTATCGTTGTTAGTAATGTCTCCCAGCGTAATATGTCTAGCATTAAAATCTCCCATGCATATTGTCCCATGATTGTCTAGATCTGGGAGCAATGTTACATTGAGTTTCTGGCTTCTGGCATATACGTTGAGGAATGAGAAGTGGCCTGCTGTAGTTTGTACATGAAAGTGATGGTACTGTGTGTGTACATTGTGTGACGTGCTCACAAGAATGTGCGGTAAATCACTTCTGATGTATGTTAGTAGGCCTGTGGCGTTACTGTTATTATAGGACGCATACCCTCTGATCTTTGGTGGGGTTTTGTTTATCATATTGGACGTGTAGGGTTCTGTAAAGCAATTATATCTATGTTGTTACTGGTAACATGTGCAATTAGATCATTCAGTCTTTTGTTGATGCTACGAATGTTCCAACTTAGAAACTTAAGAAGAGTGCTTGACTAGCTGTCGTGGCGAGTGGACGTGTCCGCTGCTCGCTTCGGCGGTTTGGTGATTGTTGCCAATTTTTGCCGTTTGGTGTCTCTGCTCGAACTGTGCTGACGTGGACTTCACGATGGGGGTCCCCCTCCCACCAATACTGCGGGCTCAGTCTGTGGGCTTGGAATTTTCAAGCCGGGCTGGGTACCCGGAGATTGCGCGGGTGTGTGAGCAGCTGCATATACCTGTGATGGATATTTACGGTGTCGAGCTGGTGACGGCACGTCGAGTGATACTTAAATTCACAGAGGAGTTGGCGTACCGAGAATTTCTCCGTCGATACGAGGGGCGGACACTACCTCTGCAGGATGGTGCGGGAACTGTTTCCATATCTGATCGGAGTGGTGCCCTCACCTACGTCAGCGTGCATGGGGCTCCGTTGGAGTTTCCGGAGGGTCTGCTCCAGCGGTACTTCGGCCGTTTTGGCGCCGTCGTTAGTGTGCAGGTGAACGTGGTATCTTCGAGCCCACTTAAGGGTGTGAGGACGAACATTCGCACCCTGGGCATGAGACTCAGGGAGGATATTCCGTCCTCTGTGCGTCTGATGGGGTACACAGTTCATGTGTTTTACGCCCGCCAGCAGCCTGATGGCCTGTTGGGCCATCAGGCTGCTGACTGTTCTGCTCCTGTGAACCTCTTCAGTGAGGAAGATTTTCCACCGCTTCCTGTGGAGGAGGTTTCTGTGGCTTTGGACGATTCTCTGGCCGCGGATGTGTCGCCTGATGCGCCCCTGTGGTGGTGACTTCTCCTCCGGAGGTTGTGTCATCGCCTGGTGTTCCTCCTGCTCCGCCCAGTGTCTCTGGGATTCTTCGGCCGACACTCTGCTCGAATCCCCCGTCTTCCTCTGCTGCATCTGTCCCGCACCCTGCACCCTCGACGTCTGTTCCGGATGTGCTGGGTGCTGGGGTGGTTCCGGCGCTTCCCATGTGTCTGGCCTGGTGCCCCATGTGGTTGAGGATGCTGCAGTACTGCGGCGTGCGTCGGTTCGCCCGGCTTGTATTGAGCGTGTGTCTGAGTCGGCCTCAAGGTCTGATGATGTGCGGCCCCTGCCTAAGCGTTCCCGGCGTTCGTCGTCTGCATGGGAGGACGTTGGCGAATTCGACGCTTGTGAGTCTGCAGGCGACAGCGGGGTGGCTACGGCTGCATTGTGTACTACGGTGGAGGTGCATTTGCCAGAGGATGCCTGTGACGGTCTTTCGGCCTCCACTTCCGATCTCGTTCCTGCTTCGGGTGCATCGCCTGCCTCGGATGGCTCCGGTTCTTCGTGGGGGGTGGTGCCCCCTGCTGAGGTCCGTGGTGAGCGGGGTGGCCTTGTGCTGCTGTTGAAAAAGACTGCTCGCTCTGGTGATTCTGTGACTCCTGCCTCGGTCCCCGGTTCCTCGACTACGGTTTCGCCGCCTCTTCCTTCTGCGGTCATCTCTTCAGTGTCTCCTGCGGTCTCGGTGGAGGCATTGCCTTCTCGTCGCTTGTCCCCTGCTCCTGTGCGTCCGGAGACGCGGCCGTCTCGGCAGCCCTCGTACGCTTCATTGATGTCGTCTGCTACGTCGGAGGGCGTGGCTTGTGCTCCCCAGCCTCGTTATGCGACTTGCGCCTTTGAACTTCGGAGTACCCGTTTCCGCCTGATCTGGAGATTCCAGAGTTTATGCCGGGTCCGCGGCGGATGGGGGGTCGTCGCCCCACCGACCAGGAGTATATGATTTGGGAGGGCTATAAACAAAAGTATCCTTGGAAGTCGTTCCCTGAAAAGTATCTTTCTCCCGAGGAGTTGGCTTTGCTTGACCCATGATTCCTTTATGTATTGTGGGTTGTGGGTTATTGACATTAGTGTGCATGGTTGTGTGGGGTGGGTCGGGTGTGTGAATGGGTGGGGAGGGTTTGTTTACCGGTCCCTGCGTGCTCCGGTTTGTGGTTGTGGGTTTATATTATGTGAGGTGTGTGCAGTGTGCGTATGTGTCCGGTTCCTGTGTGAGTGTGTCTGGTAGTGGTTGGTATGTTTATTATGTTTTGTGGTTTATTGGTTAATAGTGTTGTTTGTGCGCTTGTTTGTGTAGTGCTGAGTGCCCTTCAGGCTTGTGGCGTGTATGGTTTGTTCCTGTGTATGTTTTCCTTTTATATTCTGTCTTTTTTTATTTGGTATTATTCTTATTATTGTTTTTGTTCATGTTGGTGCTTCTCCGTGTGTGTTTACGGTGATGGTAGCCTTGTTCTGTTTTTTTTTTTTACTGTTTAGAATCACTTCTGTGTTGTATTCCGATGTGTTTTGTCTTCATTATTGAAATTTTGTTTTTTGTATTTATTGTTGACCTTTGTTTTTTGTAAATTTGTTGTTTTGTGGTCGGCCCTTCCGGCCGGCGTTTTGTCTTGTGTTTCTGTACGTATGTCCTTTGTGTTTTTTTTTTTGCACGTGTATGTTTCTTGTTATATCTGTGGTTTTGTTTTGTTTTAATTGTATTTATAAGCATGCTTGCATGTAAAATTAAAAA
>WNGS01130374.1:0-12204 GCA_020271785.1 Procambarus virginalis
GATGACAAATTTATCGAAGTTGTTACAAATGATAACCCAAAGGAAGGTCACTACTTACCACATCATTGTGTACAGAAGAATTCTGCAACTACCCCATTACGGATAGTATTTAATTGCAGTGCTAAAATGAGGCCGAGTAGTGTTTCGTTAAACGACTGTCTTCAAACTGGCCCTAGCCTAACACAAAGGCTTTACGACGTGCTGTTAAAGTTCCGTATTGGGACTTATGCATATACGGCCGACATCAGCAAGGCATTCCTTAGGGTAGGTCTTCAAGAAGAAGACCGGAACTACACAAAGTTCCTATGGATTAAGGATCCTAACGATCCGAACAGTGAATTAATCACTTACCGGTTTGCCTCTGTCCTTTTTGGCGCCACATCATCTCCTTTTCTGCTCCAAGCTACCTTGGATACGCACTTGAAGAAGTCCAATAGCCCAAACAAGACAGAAATTAGCAAAAACCTGTATGTGGATAATTTTCAAGGTACAACCAACAGTGAAAGTAAACTGTTGGACATATACCATGAGGCCAATCGAGAATTAATGGGAGCCAATATGCCTCTCCAATCTTGGGTCTCTAACAATGAAAAATTAAATCAACTGATCTCAACTGAATTTCCCGATTACCAGGTACCCGAGATGACAAAGGTACTAGGTGTCGAATGGAACACGACAACAGATCAGTTGACAATCAAGTCAGTGGAGCCTGATACCACTAACTTAACAATGAGAAAATTACTATCACAAGTCAGCAAACCCTTCGACCCATTAGGACTATTAAGCCCAGTACTGATTAATGGGAAGTTGATAATACAGGAATGTTGGCAACAAAAGATAGGCTGGGATGATCTTCTAACACCTGCCCTACAAGAAAAATGGCAAGGTTTAGTAAAAGATTTAAGTACCCTAGAGTCTGTCAAGTTCCCCAGGAACACAGTAGTAAATGAAAAGAACCAATTAAGCTACATGTATTCTGTGATGCCTCAGGAAAGGCTTATGGAACAGTAGCTTACCTGGTCACAAATGGGCAAGCCAATTTGCTCACATCAAAGGCCAGAGTGGCACCTTTAAAGAAAAGATCACTGCCACAACTGGAATTAACAGCCTTACTGTTAGGAGTAAGATTGGCTCATTATTTGATCAAGGCCTTACGCCACATCCACTTTAAAGAAACAGTAGTTTGGTCAGATAATGAGGCAGTACTACAGTGGGTTAAGAACAATAACAGTAAGAATCCTTACGTGAGTAACCGCGTTAAGGAAATACGAGAGTTGTCAGCAGGGTATAAACTAAGATATGTACCCACAAAAGAGAATCCAGCTGACTATCTCTCCCGAGGACTGACTTTACGGCAATTAACAAAGGCAGAGATGTGGTTCAATGGACCTCAGTGGCTAATCAGCGACCAGTGGCCTGAACAAAAGCCACAAGTCATTGTGACCAATGTTACTGTTCCCACTGAGAACCCAGAACCACCTCGGACTTTGGTAATTGATCCTACTCGGTACTCTGAACTGAACAAACTTATAGGTGTCACCCAAGTAGTGTTTGATTTTCTAAAGAAAATAGGAATCAAGCATAAATTCCCTAATGCCCTAAGGTATTGGGTCAAAAGAGCTCAGATCGACACATTCGGGACAGAATTTGACAATGTTCCAAAGAAGCTACAACGTGATCTGGGTCTCTGGTTAGACACTGACAATTATAACATAATCAGATGCGGAGGCCGCTTACAGCACGCTGACATAGATTTGGAAGCAAAAAATCCAATATTGCTCCCTCGTCACCACATAGTAAGCAAACTAATTGTGTTACATATACACAAATACTGCACTCTGCATGGTGGGGTATTAGATACTCTCACAGACTTAAGACAACAGTACTGGCTACCCCAAGGTAGACAGACAGTAAAATCAATAATCAAATCCTGTGTTGTTTGCCGGAGATACGATGCCAGAGTGTGTCCATATCCTGGCCCACCTCCACTTCCGAAGGAACGAGTCGTACATATTCGTCCCTTTGAGACTACAGGAGTAGATTTCACAGGAGCACTAACACTTACAGGCACTAAAGACAAGAAACCAGTAAAAGCTTACATCTGTCTTTTTACTTGTGCCACAACAAGGGCAGTCCATCTAGAAGTGACTCCCGATATGAGTGCCGAAGCATTCTTACAGGCTTTCCGCAGGTTTGCTTCACGTAGATCCTGTCCTAAGTTAATGATCTCAGACAATGGGTCCAACTTAGTGGCAGGAGAAGCATGTCTGAGGAAAATCTGGACACATCCAAAGGTACGCACAGCCCTAAATCAACGGCAGTGCCATTGGAAATTCATACCTCCCAGAGCACCATGGCACGGAGGCTTCTATGAACGCATGGTTGGTACGGTAAAACGTTCTCTACGGAAAACCCTACACCGCCAAAAGATTGACCTGCAGGAGCTTCAAACAGTAGTCATAGAGATAGAAGCACGAGTCAATAACCGACCACTTACCTACCTCTCTGATGATGTTTTGCAGCGTGAACCATTAAGTCCAGCTCATTTGATGTATGGTAGACCTCTCAAAACACTTGTGTCCCTTACGGACGAGGAACCAGAGGATCCTTCATATGTCAAAGAGAGTGATTTGGTTCAACGTTTCAAACATCTATCAAGGGTGATAAGTCGGTGGAATGACGTATGGACTCGAGAATACCTTACAGCTCTGAGAGAGTATCATTACGGGGCAAACAACCCCTACAACAGAATTAACTTGAACCCTGGTGACATAGTTCTGGTGGATAGTGATGGACCACGCTCAGAGTGGCCTATAGGTCAAATAGTCTCTGTTCATCCAGACAGCCAGGGCATCTTGAGAATAGTGAAAGTAAAATGCCGAGGCAACACTACTCTCAAAACTTTAGAGAAATTAGTTCCTTTAGAACTGGCCAGGAACGAAGACGTACAGCGACTTCCAGCACCCGATACGCCAGTACGGGACATACGTCCCCAAAGGACTGCAGCTCAACAATGTAAACTCAAATTAAAGCAGCATTATAATTCTGAAGGAGAAGAATAAAGTGATCGCAGTCCTTACCGGGACTTCGACCCGTGTTCTTCCCCCCCGGAATTATGTCGGGAAACCGACACACAAATAGTATAGTCTTCCCTTAACAGTATCCTCTTAAAATTAGAGAATGGGAGACTCCGTGACGTCATCGACGTCGCCGCAGTATTTACATTATTAAACCACTGTTCATACAACAGTTTAATGTCTAAATTGAATAAAAAAGTGTTCAATAAGACTGAATATAATTATTAACACCAAAATATAGCTTGATTCCCTTGTTAACGTAAATTTAACTTAGAAGTAGAACACAATATTGGAACAAGGGAGGCAGAGCGTCTCTTACAGACGCCACGCTCACAAAACAATAACAATGGAGCTCGCGTGTGTGTTGTGATAATGGCCACAGGATAGACCTACTCTGCCTTAAGAAACTGCCACAGCAACATCACTACTACAAATGAGAGCACTCCAGTATCCGTCTTACCAAGTATTTGTTTATTATTCTAGTGCACTTTTTAATATCAAATTTAAGACGGTTACAATATATGAACAACACCAACACCATGTACGTGTACCCCATTTTTACAGCCCTCACATACCATGTTATACCTGTATTGATATGTTTAGGGAAATGTACTAACTCCTTGCATCCCAAACAGGTAAATTGTGACTTGGAACAGCAAGTAGCTGAGCAGTAGAACTACACATGTACCTAGCTGTTGCCAGCCTTGAAGGCCTCCACAGCCGCCATTGGCACCATGAGGCACAGGGCCACACCCACATAGATGCTACCATGACACAGCCTTAGTGGGCCCTTACTACAGGCTCAGATAAGGCCATTCTAGTTATTGTAGTAGTAGTATTCATAACTAGTAATAATTGTTGAAATAATAGTAGATTAGACCACCATATGTGGTATGATAAAATAATATAATTAAACTTAGGTAAACAATTTGTAGTTTAAGAAGGAGCCATTACAAAGTGGTTTAAGCTACAAATTGTCCCCCCCAATTTGTGTGAGATTAATTTCAGGCAGTTTTAACAAGTACATACAGTCCACTCAATTTCTTACCTACTAAGAAAAAATAAGATAAACTTTAATTTACTGAAGTCAATTAAAAGGAGATATACTGCCTGGAGTTTTTACCACATTCACTTCCTCTGAGTAAATGCTTGTTCCTCACTATGTACTCCACAGCCTTCTCATTGGAGAATTGCACGCAAGAGCTTCCCAGACCCTTCTGACCTCCGCGGCTGTCTGACCGGCTGTGTGTGTGTGTGCGTGTGTGTGTGTGTGTGTGTGTGTGTGTGTGTGTGTGTGTGTGTGTGTGTGTGTGTGTGTGTGTGTGTGTTTGTGTGTGTGTGTGTACTCACCTAATTGTGCTTGCGGAGGTTGAGCTTTGGCTCTTTGGTCCCGCCTCTCAACTGTCAATCAACTGGTGTACAGTTTCCTGAGCCTACTGGGCTCTATCATATCTACATTTGAAACTGTGTATGGAGTCAGCCTCCACCACATCACTGCCTAGTGCATTCCATTTACTAACTACTCTGACACTGAAAAAGTTCTTTCTAATGTCTCTGTGGCTCATTTGGGTACTCAGCTTCCACCTGTGTCCCCTTGTTCGCGCCCCTCCAGTGTTGAATAGTTCATCCTTGTTTACCCGGTCAATTCCCCTGAGGATTTTGTAGGTTGTGATCATGTCCCCCCTTACTCTTCTGTCTTCCAGTGTCGTAAGTTGCATTTCCCGCAGCCTTTCCTCATAACTCATGCCTCTTAGTTCTGGGACTAGTCTAGTAGCATACCTTTGGACTTTTTCCAGCTTCGTCTTGTGCTTGACAAGGTACGGGCTCCATGCTGGGGCTGCATACTCCAGGATTGGTCTTACATATGTGGTGTACAAGATTCTGAATGATTCCTTACACAGGTTCCTGAACGCTGTTCTGATGTTAGCCAGCCTCGCATATGCCGCAGACGTTATTCTCTTTATGTGGGCTTCAGGAGACAGGTTTGGTGTGAAATCAACTCCTAGATCATTCTCTCTGTCTGTTTCATTAAGTACTTCATCCCCTATTCTGTATCCTGTGTCTGGTCTCCTGTATCCACTGCCTAGTTTCATTACTTTGCATTTACTTGGGTTGAACTTCAACAGCCATTTGTTGGACCATTCACTCAGTCTATCTAGGTCATCTTGTAGCCTCCTACTATCATCCTCTGTTTCAATCCTCCTCATAATTTTTGCATCGTCGGCAAACATTGAGAGTAACGAATCTATACCCTCTGGGAGATCATTTACATATACCAGAAACAGTATAGGTCCAAGGACTGACCCCTGCGGGACTCCACTTGTAACGTGGAGTCACACACTGTGTGTGTGTGTGTGTGTGTGTGTGTGTGTGTGTGTGTGTGTGTGTGTGTGTGTGTGTGTGTGTGTGTGGTGTGTGTGTGTGTGTGTGTGTGTGTGTGTGTGTGTGTGTGTGTGTGTGTGTGTGTGTGTGTGTGTGTGTGTGTGTGTGTGTGTGTGTGTGTGTGTGTGACTCAAGTGAAAATTGTTATTTACTTTAATTCTCTCCATAACTCTCCATAAAGTTGTTCTCATTTTTGTTGTTTCTATTTTCCATGCATCCATTCTTTCCTGTGAGCAAGTGTAGTTCCTCCCGCTTGCTGGTGAAGCCTCTTGGTAGCAACTGTAACGCCTGTGTGCAAGTGTAAACTCTTTGTTGGTAAGGGTAAACTCTTCGTTAGTAAGTGTAAGCTCTTTGTTAGTAAGTGTAAACTCTTCGTTAGTAAGTGCAAACTCTTTGTTAGTAAGTGTAAACTCTTTGTTAGGAAGTGTAAACTCTGTCAGTAAGTGTAAACTCTTTGTTAGGAAGTGTAAACTCTTTGTTAGGAAGTGTAAACTCTGTCAGTAAGTGTAAACTCTTTGTTCGTAAGTGTAAACTCTTCGTTATTAAGGTAAACTCTTTGTTAGTAAGTGTAAACTCTTTGCTAGTAAGTGTAAACTTTTTCTTATCAAGTGTAAACATTTTGCTAGTAAGTGTAAACATTTTGCTAGTAAGTGGTTACTCTTTGTTAGTAAGGTAAACTCTTTGTTAGTAAGGTAAACTCTGTGTTAGTAAGTGTAAACTCTTTGTTAGTAAGTGTAAACTATTTGTTAGTAAGGTAAACTCTTTGTTGGTAAGTGTAAACTCTTTGTTAGTAAATGTAAACTTTGTTAGTAAATGTAAACTTTGTTAGTAAGTGTAAACTCTTTGTTAGTAGGTATAAACTCTTTGTTAGTAAGTATAAACTCTGTTAGTAAGTGTAAACTCTTTGTTAGTAAGTGTAAACTCATTTGTTAGTAAGTGTAAACTCTCTGTTAGTAAGTGTAAACTCTTGTTTATTAAGTGTAAACTCTTGTTTATTAAGTGTAAACTCTTTATTAGCAAGTGTAACCGCCTTGTTAGTAAGTGTAAACGCCTTGTTAGTAAGTGTAAACTCTTTGTTAGTAAGTGTAAACTCTTTGTTAGTAGGTGTAAACTCTTTATTAGTAAGAGTAAAGTCTTAGTAGAGGTAAACTCTTTGTTAATAGGAGTAAACACTTTGTTAGAATTAGTTAACGCTTGTTAGTATTAATTAACTCTTTGTTAGTAAGTTTAGCGTTTTTTGTGAGTAAGTGTAACCTGCAGTTAGTAGTATTGCTCCTCTTTTGAGCCAGTGTATTTTTCTGTTAGTGAGAATAGATCCCTGTTAGCAAGTCTAACTCCTTGTTAGTAAGTTTATCAACACGATAGAAAGTATGTAGTCCCGTGTGAGAATGTTTTACAAACATAATGCAACATCCTGAGAGCAGTTCTAACCTCCTGTGATCAAGAATATTCTCCTGTGAGCAAGTATGGTCTCCTGTGAGCAACATAACAGCAATTTCGTCCTTTTGAGTGAACTAGCAAACTTTCAGAGAAATTTAGTCAATGATATGCGTGTGGCCATTACCGAGGCATTACCAAAAAATCTCGGTGACACATAAGCATCAATAAAAATACTAAGAGATTTATTCATCCAAGCACTCATAAAGACACTCACAGATATACCTTCAGAGACACATGTAGACACTCACAAAGACACTTACATAGACAATCACCGAAGTACTCACATAGGTAATGGCAAAGCCACTCACAGATATAGTCACATAAATAATCTCTGAGTATCACAGAGACACTTATAGAGAAGCTCACTGAGGAATTTCCAAAGGCACTTACCGAGACACTCCCAGTGGCAGTCAAAAAGACAATCAGAAATACACTCATATAGATTCTCAAGGAAGCACTCAAAGGCACTCATAAAAAATTCAAATCAGTTCACAAAAAGGTTCTCACATAGTCATTCATGACATTCATAAAGATTCACAGATTCTCACAAATACACACAGACACTTACAAAGGCTCTCACAGAGGTATTCACGTAGGCTCTCGCAGAGGTACTCAAAGAGGCTCTCACAGAGGTACTCACAGAGTCACAGAAATTCTCAAAGAGGCTCTCACAGAGGTACTCAAAGAGGCTCTCCCAGAGGTACTCAAAGAGGCTCTCACAGAGGTACTCAAAGAGGCTCTCACAGAGGGACTCAAAGAGTCTCTCACAGAGGTACTCAAAGAGGCTGTTGTAGAGGTACTCAAAGAGGCTCTCACAGAGGTACTAAACTGATACTGGCCCTGGCAGGTGGCAGTACAATGTTGTTGTCTCGTGGAGCTTTGAGTGGGTGCTTGCCTTGCTGGGCTCGTGCTGTGGCAGTTTCTAGCAACAATTTTATCATCACTGGTGAGGACTCGAGTAGCACTTGAGGTATTTCCCTCTTCAATTTTCTTGGAGATTTGTGCTCTGATTTTGTACATTTCCGATGTGTTGTTCTTACCATTTCTGCAAAGGGTGTGTTTAGCTCGAGGAGGCAGGTGAACTAGGATATTCCCCCTTGGGTATATATTCGTTTATCGCCCTAAAGACCGAGAATGCAAGTGATTTGTCCCTCCATGGAGGTATAGTGAGGCAAACATTGCCAAATAATATGAAATTAGGCCTTGCCTAAATGCTTTTTGGAGCGTCATTGACCCTTTCCGGAAGAAATACATGATCCGATATATTTATATATATGTAGGCCTGTTAGTCTAGTGGCATGATTCTCGCTTCGGGTGCGAGAGGCCCGGGTTCAACTCCCGGACAGGCCCGATTACCTTTATGCATCGATAGCATTATGATTGTGTTCTCGACTTGTAATTGAGGATCCCAAGTTCGATTTCCGGGCTGTACAAAAATGGGTGTTTGGTTCAATTTAGGGTACATGGTAACCGAAAATCCGAAGAAAAATTAAATATTTACAAAAAATTACGAAAAATACTACGACGTTCTGGCAACACGGTGGTGCAAACCATTTTATGTTATCTTGAAAAATAATGTAATTAGAGTCAAATTTCCCGCTGCAAGTTTCCCCAATCCGGTCCTCGCGGCCTGGGTGCGCCGTGGGGTATTGTGTCTTACGTTGTAGAAGTCTAATATTTCGTAATATCGCGGAAAATAACGTTTTATGCATAAAACGAATATAAATTCGCTCATTGGCAACACACTCGTGTGAGGGAGGGGGTAGGTTTGCTGAAGAGGAGTCAGTCACTCTGCGTGTCCCTGAGCGTGTTGATCTATCGTGGATGCGCTCTCACAATATCTCCCAGAATTATCGTTATTTGTGTTATTTTTACTGCAATATGACGTACAAAAGGAAGCTGAAGAAAGCTATGAAAGCTAAATCCTTGCTAGCTGCCCGTAGAAGGTCCGAGTTGGCTATTCGCCATGGCAATGACAGCTGTCAACTATAATGCTGGGTATGTGATGGGATCTCTGACCAAACTCCTAGGTCTACCACAGAGTGACATACGGGACTGATACTTTCATAAGAAGGACAAGGAGATGCAGAAGCCCACGAGACGCACCACCAAACCAAGAAAGGCCCCTGAGGGAGCTGACCCCGGCTATGGCGCAGGTGCCTACTAGAGCCACTGCAGTGCCACCTTGACGACCCATATTTCTGACCAATTATATTAGGTTAGTATGTTTTAGTGTCATATTGTGATATTACTTCATAAATATTTGTACATATAAAACTGGTGGCAAATATATCAATTTTTTTTTTTCCTTAATTTTTTTTTTTTTTTTTTTAATAATTTTTTTTTATTATTATTTTTCAGGCGATCTGCATGGAACTTGCACACCTTATTGAACCCATGCCTATCTACAGGGGTGCAAATTTTGAATGATATTGGTCAACATCAACCTCAGCTAAAGGTGGCTGAACTTTGAACTTTGTTTGTGCAGGTAAATATTTTACAATTTTATCTGATTGCACACGCTTTATTTATTATTCAATTTACATGAAACTTGCACATTATATGTAGAGTTTATGCCTCTAAAAAATAGTGGTGGCTTTTCTTTCTACGTAGATTTATTGATTTTATAAATATTTATAAACATCATATTGTTGCATACGAATTTTGGGAAATTTAGAAAATCTGTATTATTGCACTAAATACATCTGGGATAAAAATCTACCAGCTAAATCTTTATTATATAGTAAGGTCATAGCTAAGTGTCATAGAAATGATTTCGGTTCATAATTGTGGACTGTGGAATGATTTGAACATTGTTGAAGAATTGTCTAAAAAAACGTTTTTTTTTTTTTCTCCCTCTCTATTTAGGCTGCGATGCTGAAACTTGGCCCAGTTGCAGCACCTTTCACATGTATCAGGATAATAAAATTTGAATGCCCTACAACAACTTTCATTTTCCAAACTGTGAGTCCCCTTAGCCAGTCTATACCTTGGACCAGTTAGTCCAAGGTATAGACCCAAACTGGTCCATACCTCACACAAACATCCTAAACTCCCACCAAGAACCACATAAGACCATCCCCAGGGTTAGCCTGTCATTACTCATCTATTCACACACCCACAAAAGTTTGACTGTACACTACAGTTAGAGCTGGCCTTGCTCCTGACCTTGCTCTGGGTCCCTCATCTCCCCTGTCGTCCGACTGCGTCCGATTCTAATCTCAAACTCGAATCATATTGATTGAATGTGTTAGTCATCCGACCATGCTGCAGCGATGACACTCTAAAACATATCAACTTCCTTTGGCCCTAAATACTTTGATCAAGACAAACACTTTTTGACATATGTAATGGTCATTTCCTCAACTATGTTTGACTCGATCCTGGTCATCTCCTCGGCATGGATGTGTAATCGCAAAAATCACAAAATCACAATAATTATTCCTTTATTTACTCTAATTATTCCTTTAAACAAGAGTCTAGTGTTTATTATTAAGTAATTATCAATAGATGTCTAGTGTTTAAACATAATAAATAGTATTCACTAGGACTAAATAATTATAAATACACCAGAAATACAATACAGACTCCCTTGCTGTAGTTAAATAAGCTTTATCCTTAAGACAACATTATTAGAACACCACTCCAGAGAGGTGCGGCTGGTCATGTACCAGAACTTGTAAACAGTGGAACACAAAACATGGGCTTCTGCGTTTTTTTCCCGATATGCTACACGCATGATAGACTATACTATCCTATTGCCTAGTCACAGCAAATTCTACAACCACAGGAGAACCTGAGTATCCGTCTTACCAATTATTTATTGCATTTTTTTGCCAATTACTGTTTTAGATAAGCCTGGCAGTTATACTGTGAGTTTAAATCTCAACAAAGTGTTTACTCAGCACAACACACACACACCTTATTCATGTCACACCTGTACTGTATATGTGCATGTGCCTTTATTAAAGTACTTCATTTGACAGGTAAATTGTAATTTGGAGGTACTGAAAGGATAGGCTGGCCCACACAAATTGTGAAGTTTCTTGTCACCGACGCTACAGTGCCAGACGCCATTACAAGGCCCTGGACCACATGTAGCCACACCCTAAACAGAAGTTGGAGGAAACATATCCAGCCAAGTCAGTCCATAACAACCATTCAGCTAAGGATTTACACTTACTGTTATTAATAATACTGTAGGTTAGGCCACCATATGTGGTATAATTTATATTTTGCAGGAGGACATTTTTTTTTAGTTTATCATATCGACTCATAGTGGTATAAGTTATAACTGTCACTCCAAACTAAGTGCAAATAAAGTTCTGGCAGGCTGAATCAAAATATACAGTCCACTTAGTATGATAAGAATACAAAATTAAAGTTAACAAAAAAATAGAGTAAAAAAAAATGACTGCAAGGAATTTCCCACATAAGTATGGTCCTCAACGAACAGACTAAGCTAGGATAAACCAGTGATTCATCAAATCTAGGATCAACATGAACTAATTAGTGCAATATTTACATATATAATAATTATAGCAGCAATACACTACTAAAAAAATCTATTCTAACCTACTCATTGTCGGCTAACAGTGAAAAGAACTTACAGCAGGCACTAATATTGTTCCAAGGACTGAACCAAAAGAACAATTGTGTTTTCATTACAGGAGGTTGATAAGAGGCTAATAATACTTATAAAAGTATATATAAGTGTTTTCATATAACATTAATATTGCACCATTACAATTACTGCATGTTACCATTATTTACAGTTAACTCCTATACAAGGGAAAGACATTATTAGACAGTTGTTGTACAGCAACCAAGTCTAACTTAATTTATTGTGCTAACCTGGAATAAGGGAAGGATTTTATACTTGTTTAGAGTTGAACCTATTGTACAGCCTAGCTAGTATATATATATATTTTATTGTGCAGTTTCTTATGACAACACGTGTTGTGTTGTATATTTACTATTACCATAATCATGTGTATTTAACTATAATCATTGCACCTTTTAGTGATTTTGTTAGTGACTGTACCAACCTAGGATAATATTGAGAAGCTAACCTAAAGGTACTACCATAGACACTCAGTATCACTCAAATCATTAGTGTGTATGATTATATAATGTGTATATAAGCATTTCTAGTTCAAGCCCTAGAAGCAGTCCAAGTCCAACAAGACTTGGCTCTATTACAAATGCAGCACGGCTAGCCCAGACAGCCATCATGTCTACTGCTGGAAAAGTGAAAACGACCCTCGCAGGTATGAAAGGCAAATTTAACCAGACAGATAAATAA